>MVGT01002794.1:3610-28986 GCA_002174775.1 Macleaya cordata
TGAAATATTCGATTCTTGTTTCCGCATATTAAAGAATCGAATAAGTCAATACTCTTGACTAGAGATTTTAGTTTCCATCTTTATCACCAACATTATTTTTATTTGGTGATTGTGTAATCCTTAACCTTAGTCACATTGACATACGGTTATTCTAACTAATAACCGTAAGGATTTTAGACTTTCAACAAGATTCCATCCAAATACCCTTAGTCATGAAATAGAGGCCAATTTTATAATCGGACGGTTGTCGGGTGCCTAACACCTTCCTGGCCCGTAGCAGGATTCCCTTACTAAGAATCTCTCTACGCAGACCAGACTAGTTAGAAGATCGTCAAGTTTTCTATCAAAGCAAAATGATTTTCTAAAATCGGTTCCTGATTCCCAGATTAAGCAGGTGGCGACTCCATAAGCATATTATACGATTATATCCCCCAATTAGGAATACAAGAAACTATTTTCTTCTTCGGTCGCTCGCGGTCGAAGGCTAAAGTTTTTTTGCGGATCCTACACCTTCCACATAGAGTACATCCTTGATTTCAGGGATACCGGGTAACTTAATCATACCTTTGCCTTTGACATGGGCGGTGCTCCCATCGCCAAAGGTTACAACTCCTTCATCTTGACTTTTGAAGTGACTAAAGCATGATTTGTCACCAGTCATGTGCCGGCTACAACAACTATCAAGAAACCAATCAAGTGAGTTACATGCTTTATAAGCAATTAAAGCAACATTAGCCTTCAACTCACCCTTCTTAACCCAAATAGATTTTTTTTTTGTATTGTCTTGGGTGGATTTAGTGGTCTTAGGAACAACTACCCTGGATTTATTTGGTTCCCTTTTAGGGTTGTAAGGAGTTTTACCTTTGGGTGCATTACCTTGTGTACTCCTTGTGAGCTTTGAGATCTCTCCGGATAGGTTTCTTGCTTTTGCTTGCAATTCTTTGTATTGATAGAGAAGATTTGTTTTTCTTTGTTCATTGAAAACATCTTCCATATAAAATCTGCAAGTATTTTGCAAGTGACCTAAAATACCACAGTATGAACATATTTCAGCAAAATAAATACCTTTTACCTTACCCAGATTTTTGCTAGCTTCTGTAGATGTGCTATTTGGAAGGATCTTTTGGGCATGTTGCTCTTTTGTTTTCACAAACTTTGTTCCTTGCGGTAAGTTGAAACTTGTTGTAGCATCATAATCCAATCCTTTCTTATCATTTGCAGTTTTGGCTGCATTCAACAAGTTAGATATAAAATTAGAACCATGATTAAATTTATCTAACAAGTTGTTTGATAAGACCAAGTCTCTCTTTAAGTTGCATTGTTTTGTTAAAGCTTTCTTGCAACTTCATCATGGCTTCATCCCGTTCAGTTTGCATGAATGTCAACTTTCCATCCAGCACCTTGTTCTACTTGGACAGTTCCATGCTCTTTTTTAGGAGATTTGCACACAATTCTTCCGGGTCTATTTCATCATCACTCTCCTCATGTTCACTAGAAGTGTCAGCATTTTTGAATATTTGATAAAGAGTAATAGTCATGGCCTTCATTTCCTCCATTTCTTCATTACTAGAATCACTAGTATTGGAAGATGAGTCGGAGTCGTCAAGTGTGACCTTCATTGCTTTCTTAGTTTTGGTCGCAGTTTTGTTTGGACATTCATTAGCTATGTATCCAAAGCCATGACATTTGAAGCATTGAACTTCTCCAGAGTTCTTCTTCTCAAACTTTTTATCAAAGTTCTTGACTTTGTCATGTGGCCTGATTTTGGAAGATGAACCAAATCTTCGTTTTTGAAACTTCTCCTTTTTGTTCTTCAAGAAACTCTTGAATTGTCTGAAGTCTTCTTCCTTGGAACTTCTTGAGGCTGTAAAAGCAATGTTCTTTGATTTCCTTGAAGATTTGAAACCAACCTCAAATGTCCTTAAATTTCCTGCAAGTTCTTCAGGAAGAATAGCATCAATATCTTTACTCTCCTCAATAGTCGCAACTTTGGCTTGAAATCTCTCGGGAAGAGATCTCAAAACCTTACGAACTATTTTGGAGTTAGAAATAACTTCATCTAAAGTAAAAGAGTTGTTGACAATGTCATTTAACTTGGCATAAAATTCATCAAGGATTCATTGTCATCCATTCTAATGGTTTCAAATTGGGTAGTTAACATTTGAAGCTTTGCTATTCTAAGTCCTAGTACCTTCATGGGTTACGATTAAAATGTCCCATGCCTCCTTTGCTACTTAACAATTAGATATGCGACGAAATTCGTCAGCTGTTACAGAAGCATAGATGGCATTGAGAGCTTTGATATTTCTAGTAGCAGCCTCAGTTTCATAAGTAGTCCATTGGTCTTCCGATTTAGGAACTTCTCTAGAGTTATCTCCGGTACCAATTATCATGGTAGGAGGAGACCAAGCAATTTCTACAATTTTCCAAACCCTTTGGTCTAGGGACTTGAGAAAAGCTCTCATTCTGGCTTTCCAATAAGGATAGTTGCTGCCATTGAATAATGGTGGTTTGTTTACGGCACTACCTTATCGTTGTGAATCCATTTAGTCACAAATAGGGATCACACTCAGGTTGTTAGACCCAACAAGTGAACTCGCTCTGATACTAATTAAAAATCTAAATGCCCGACGGTTTAGTTGGAATAACTGTATGTCAATGTGACTATGGTTAAGGATTACACAATCACCAAATAAACATTAAATTGGTGATAAAGAATAAAACTAAAATCTCTAATCAAGAGTATTCACTTATTCGATTCTTAACATGCGGAAACAAGAATCGAATATTTCAATCTCGTAACAAATATGAAAACATGCACAAGAGATTTGTTTACGAGGAAACCCAAACTGGGAAAAACCCCAGGACCTAGTCCAGAAATGAATCCACTAAAAATAATGAAAACTTACAAACCGATTTACCACTCTATGGACACGAATTACGACTCCCTCTACACTCCAACAGCCACGGTGTACATTTTTCCACAAATTCGAACTCCACGAATTTGCCTCTTAGGAGATGTTGATGCGTCTCTAACTTGACTTCCGCAAGTCCCGCACCTTGAACCAATACTTGACTCCTCAAGTATTTCACCACGTGCTTGTCACTTCCAAGCTCAACCACCGGAATACCACCGATACACAAAAATAGAGTTTTTGGTTTAAAATGGGAAGGATTTGAACCAAGTTCAACAAGCTTGAGAACTAAGGATTTAGAGTTGAAGACTCTCAAGTACTTGTTGAGGTGAGGGGTAAATGGTTAAAGAATATTGAAGTTTCAACCCCTATTTATAACTGAAAATGTCTAGCACAAACCCTGAAATCCCTGGGTTATTTAAGGTCAAAAGCTATACACAATAATGAAAATGAGGAGACATTCTATTGATCCCTCATCCCACTTAGAGGTGTTCCCCACGCTCAATAATTCCCCTAAAACATGCTTAAGAGGGAATGTGCAAAAAAGTGAAAAGGAATCACTTCACAGCTCACAAAAATTGCACATGCAAAACGAATCTGGGCGATGGTTTCGAAACAAAGCCAGTTGGTTTCGAAACCAACAGGTGGTTTCGAAACTGACCTAAGTTGGTTTCGAAACCAAAATGGATCTATGATGGTTTTTTGTCTTTTAGTTTCGAAATCTTTCGGAACCAAACTTCATCTGATTGGTTTCGAAACCAAACTTTTTAGTTTCGAAACCAAACTTCATTTGAAGATAGATGAGATTTGGTTTCAAAACCAACAGTTTTGATTTCGAAACCAAACTTCATCTGTTATCAGATAAAGTTTGGTTTCGAAATCAAACTGAGGTTAATTTCGAAACTAACTTTTCCTTGTTTAAAAACAACCATCTTCACAGTTGGTTTCGAAATCAAAACTGTCCAGATTCTGATTTTTTCTTTTAAAACACATTTTAATCAATACAAAAGTGTGGGAAACACTCTTAATAATCTAACCACCTATGGTACTTAGTGTTCTAAGTCACTTACCATCCTAGGATGTCTTCCGGTAGTGAGTTGAGTTCTTTGGAGCCTTTGTAAATGTCTTCTCTTTCAACTGATGTGAACCAAGACTCTCTAGACTCTAACTCAGATTTACAACGATCATCTTAAGTTTACTTTTGATACGAAATTCAACAAACATAAAAACATGGATCTTTCACTATTTAAGTTGCGCGTCATTGCGTCAAAGCCACTAGTAGATATATGGGTTGGATATTTTCACCCATATTTTTAAAGGTTAAATTTAACTTACCCCTCAGAATTAATAGCTAATTGAACTTTACCCCCTCAAAGATCTGAAATTGAACTTTGCCCCTCAACTTTACAGTTTTCATCATTTTGCCATCCAATGATGCATGTGTGTGTCGTTTGGGTCTTATTTAAACCACAATGCCCTTACACAAATAGCACGAGCGTAACTTATTATAGGACTTATTTATCTACTACCAAAATTAACCTCATTAACCCTAGGTACAAAATACACCTAAATCTTCACTAACCACAGTCGATCTTCGTTCTTTTTGGAGGTTCGTTAATGGTGGGTTAGGTGAGAGGAAGAAAGGGAGATGGATCTGACAGTTTCTCGTCGGCATTTTCCCTCCACGTCCCTTTTCCATCCAATATTCAGCCAGAATCTGACATTTTCTCACCGAAAATCGTAGTCAAAGAAAAACACGAAAGTGGTCCTATTACTCTTCTTCAGTCATGTGGTCAAAGTTAAAAGCCCATTAAACCCTTCTTCTGTTGAAAAACTAGAAGGGTGAAGAAAAAGCAAACCCATCTTTAACATTTTGCATAGACATTGATCTTGGAACCAAAAATTATAGTAGATTGAAAAATGATGTTCTGATTTTTTATAATAAACATCCATTATTATACAAATTTATAGAAGAATATGCACTCACCTTTAATGGGAACAGGTGGGGACATAATGGGCCTCTCTGCATCGTCTATCTTTCTCTGCAAGTCTTATCTCTCTCTTTCTCTCTCCATTCCCATTTTCTCTCTTTCTCTCCCTACAGGTCTTCTTTCTCTCTTATTGGAAAAAAAAAAGCAGTCCTGACTGCCTTGTTGAAGAAGAAGAAGATGAAGGCTGTGAATTTAATCTCAGCCATCTGATGAGAAATTGTAAGATTGATCATCTCGATCTCTTCTCCTCTTTATTCAAACCTATGCTACAAATAAAACGGTTCGATTATAAGGTCAATCGTGCATTGTAGGATTACTCCCCTAATTAAGAAAATAAGGAAGTGAATCACATGTTCCATGCATGATGGGTATTTTAGTCTGAAAAAATACGGTGTGAAATGTGTGTGTGCTTTTGAACTATAAGATGACAGAAACTGCGAAGTAGAGGGACAAAGTTCAATTACGGATCTTTGAGGGGGGCAAAGTTCAATTAGCTATTAATTCTGAGGGGTAAGTTAAATTTACCCTTTTTAAATCTTGTGCATGTTTTTTTTTTTGAAAAGGAAAAAGATGTACCGTTAAAAGGATGCTAATTAGGGCAGCATTGCAGGAAAATACAATGAGAAGTCACAAAGAATTAATCCACCCCACCAAAGTGAATCCTAGCAAACACTATGAGCCATCCTATACTATGAGCCATCATAATTTTTAATAATAAATAATAATTTTTTATTTTTTAATTAATGTACCATGCACCCCACCAAAGTGAAAATGATGATTGAGATACAGGATGGGGTCTTAAGTCGCATTGTGTATTTTCTTTGGGAGAAGTTCTTCAATGGGCGATGAAATTTTAAACCAACCTGAGAAAGATTCACTTGCAGGGATATAAAAGGAGGCTGGGTCTGTTGCTTGATTATGGGCTGAGATAAGAATGTGAAGGAAAAAGCCTTTTGGGTTATGTGATTTCCCAATAATGCACCAAAAGCAAGAGTCATCGATCTTCCAAAGATTTTTCCTACTATCACCATTCTTTGCCACTTCAAAAACAGAGTCACCGAATTGTTTTTCCATATCAAAAGAAAGTAGGAATTCTGGCTATGAATTTTTTTCCAAGTTCGAAAAACCAGACTCCAAGTTGGGTATATCGTAGGTTAAAGCATTTTTTATCGATTCGCACCGTCTTAGTGTTGGGACAGGAAGCCATGCCAGAGTGTAAGAGTTGGAAAGAGAATAGAAAAGGAAGGAGAGGAAAGGGAACGAAAAAGACAAACAATAGCAAAGGAGAAGGATGCTTGTGTGTGATTAGGAGTTTGAAGGTTTAGATGAAGGTCAGGGGAGGAATCGCCGGAAGGTTACAGAGAGCTCGTCACAGGCAGCCATTTAATAACACTCAAGAATGGCGTATCTTTATCCACCCCACCAAAGTAAACCACATCCTTACCACCATCACCATCTTCATCTTCTGCACATCTACCACGGCCTCTCCACCACGTCTCCACCTATAATACCAAATGAGAGTGAAAAAGAGTGAGAAAAAGAAAGGGGGAGAGAGGAGAGAGGAGAGAGTCAGAATTAATCAGAATTAATAGATGTGAAGAAGATGAAGATGGTGATGGTGGTAAGGATGTGGTTTCCTTTGGTGGGGTAGATTAATTAAAAAATAAAAAAATTATTATTTTATTATAAAAAATTAGGATGGCTCATAGTGTTTGCTAGGATTCTCAATATCATCAGTCAAGAACAAAACCAAAAATTACATAAAGATTAGATTCTCCCAATCAAAAATTAGATTTTGAAACCGAATGTTCTTAAAAATATCTGTGCAATTCATCCAACTAAAAAGCAATGATTTCGTTTCAGCCACCATCTTAGCTTAGTCCCTCTGAAATGTTTGGGAAAAGCCTGCTTGCATGTTTTACTTTCGTTTATCTTAATTGTTTTTACATTCTGCTAATTATACACTTCTATGTGGGACTCAGAGATGATTAAAGGGCTGATTGTTTACAACAATCATCATCTCATCATGTTGGTCAACATCTGCCAATGAAATCTTCAAAGCTTCTATAGGTTTAGAAAATAGATTTGTTCGAATAAATACAGCATATTCAAATAAAAGTATTTTTTATTTGCAATAATAAGGGTATAATTGTACATTTATAGTAAGGAAAAATTAAAGCATGTTTTGTAACTAGCTAGGTTAATTACAACCTTTTTTTAAGCCAAAACCCCTAAAGGGTGATTTTATTAAGATAAAATAAAAATAAAAAACTGGGGAGAGTGCAAAAACTACACCTTACAGAACAACACTAATAACACAAATAAAAAATCAGCGAAATAATTATCTTGATATATACATGTCTAGCTTGAGAAAGATCCACTGGGGAAAGCGCAAAAGCTAGGTTACCACTTGTCGGCAATCGAAAGAAATTTCATAGGAATTCTCTGTTCATTAAGATACATGCAGCCTTGCATAACTAAGGTTGTGCTTGGTATCCGGGAATTTTTGTGAAAATTGGAAGCCCAAATATTATAATATTTACCTTAATTGGGTAAATAAATGCAATCATTACACTAAATTGTAGTGGACCCCATACAAATTTGGTAAAATAGGTTGTGAATATTTGTAGTCATAAAAATGGTTGCATTTATTCACACCCTATTTCATCAAATTTATGTGGGGGACCACTATAATTTAATGTAATGATTATACTTATATACCAACAATCAAGGCAAAAAAAATAGAATTTTGGGCTGCGAATTTTTGCAAAATTCTCCGGATACCAAGCGGAGCCTAAGTAATATACCAACGCATAACAAGCCCAAAACGTGTGTCGATGCTTTCGCTACTCATTCAATGGAACCTTGGATAGTGTAATACCCCTATCTCTAAGTGGCTAATATAAGTAACCCTAACTTAACACTCTTTCTCTTGTTTTCCTTTCTATTTGGAAGAGAGGAATAGAGGAAGAGAGGGGCTGATCTGCTGGGAGAGAGGGAGAGCAAGGGAGAGAGTTAGACTTGAAGGAGAATCAAGGTTTTGTGAAGAAGAAATCTCAGAGAATCAAGCTGTTGCAGAGGAGCTTCTTCTTCTTCCTTGGGTTTCATCTTCCTTGGTGATTTGAGGCAAGTAGTAACTTGCTCTTTTGGTGTAGACTTAGGTCTTCCACTTTGCTTTGATGAAGTCTTAGTAAATGCTTGCATGAAAGCTAGGTTTATGCTTAGTTTACATAACCTAATCCATGAATGAATGCATAGAAATTGGGTTTTAATGGATAATATATGTTAACTAGATGAATGAAGGCATGTATCCATGTGTGTATGATTTTCATTGGTTAAAGAGCATGAAATCTATGTATATTTAACTTGTATACAATCCCCTAAGGTTGCAGGCCAAAATCCCAAGTTTCCATGGAGTTTTGTTGAAGAACAAAACCCAGAATCGCGAGAAAACCCAGGGTGTATCGATACCCATTTAGGGTGTATCGATACAGCCCCAATCTGACAGGGTGTATCGATACCCATTTAGGGTGTATCGATACAGCCCCAATCTGACAGGGTGTATCGATACCCATTTAGGGTGTATCGATACAGCCCCAATCTGAAAGGGTGTATCGATACCCATTTAGGGTGTATCGATACAACCCCAATCTGACAGCATGTATTGATACCCATTTAGGGTGTATTGATACTCCCTCAGCATGTAAGTTAGTATCGATACGCATTGCCTTTTGACCCAAAAATTGGTTTTTGGTAGTTTCTTTTGTGTAATTAGTTCTTGTATGAAGGATATCATGATCATGTTCATGCATGCTAATAATGGATATGTATTTATAAGTGTAAAATGCATAAATGACTTATTGAGAACTATTTCCATGATGATGAGAGATTGTGGACACATAGATAATGTGTAAGATACTTCCATAAGTTTGATGTATGCTTAAATAACTTGTTTGGCACGTGTGCAAACATAGTTAGGTCCTGTATAGGCCTGGTCCTCTCCAAGCGAGGTCTTCGGAATCGCCAAGTGAGGTCTACGGAATCACTTGACACGTAAGTAACGCCGACAGGGTTACCAGTGTTCGGGGGATGGATTTCGAGGCGGTTTCATCAGACTTACGTGGCGCACGGCCAGTGTCTCGATTGAACTACAGGAATGGGTGAAACGTGGGTAGTAACTAGAGAGCACTCTTTGTTACGAAAACTTAATCTTAATCGAAGAACATAAAACACAACAGCCGTGAATCTTGTGCATTGCTTTACATTACTTTATTCGTTATCTTATCGTTGTTAATACACTGAAACTTGTGAAGCATATGGTTGACCCGAATCTAAGCCAAGGGAACTAGTGAACTTGCTGGCTAGGTTTTGACCTAGCACCGTTATTTTTACAGGTCCAAGACAACAGGTGAATCCTCGCTAGAGGCGGTGTTCACGTAGGCAGGATCTAGTCTTCGGAGACTTGCTTAAGTTCCGTGAAGACGTAGGACTTCCTTTGCCGTTTCTTTCAGTTTAGTTTGGACATTGTTTAGTCCTTTGATGTTTGGGATTGTTTAATTATCCAATTGTTTGACAGATTATCTTTAAGTTGATAAAGTTCATTTCAGCTTTATTGTACTTGTGTTGTGAATATGAGTGCAAGCTTCTTGTTAGCATGGTGAACTGTGCTCACCCTAGAGCTACAGGTTGTTAATGGTTCCGCCGGAAATACCTAGTTCTCATCGAGTAAGGGTTGCAGACCCGAAAGGTGAGGGCGGGGTGTTACAGATAGTAATAGATTAACAATGAAAATTATTTGCTTGATGATAAAAAATTTCTTATAATTGAATGCTTTACTATATGAAGAAAACTAAACCACAAAGTACATTTACTTAATTAATTGCTTATTATTCATCTAATCTGTAAATTATCTATATTAAAGTACTGATGCATGAACTGATTAATAAAAATGTGTGGATACATGATTTAATCTAAATAAAAGTTGTAAACTAGATGTCAAATATTTTTTAACTTAAAACCACCATCAAATCAGTGAAGATGAGTCTTGCATGCTGTAGGGATATCCAAGATGAGTATTTGCTTGTGTTTTTAAACTGTTGAAACTTAAAACCACCACTGAATATTAAGGCCCAGGATGTCCAAAACCAAAACCAAAACCATAATAATGATGAGGCACAACAGAAGATGAAGATGATTTGGATTTGGACTTAGTTCAAAGGGATGTCAATGAGGAGTAGTACTACTCATTCCAATTGGATTCACGGTCGACAAGTACGGCATTGTGAAATGAGAAGAGTTGATCAATTACTCATCAGCTCGATCCGCAGCATTGTCCTTAAGCTTATCTATGGAAGCCTTTAACAACTCCAACTCTTGCAACCCTCGTTCTTTAATGGGTTTTTCCCACTAGTGTTGGTTTCTACTGTTTCTCTTCACCTTCTCTAATTCCACTAATCTCTTCTCCTCTGCTTCCAACTCATTAATTGCTTCAGTGTATTGTCTATTCAGATTACAAACATGAGCCCTTATATGAGGGTGGACATCACCGACGTTTTGAGAAGCAGAATTACCACCCGAGAGGTAACGATCGACAACGGTGTCAACAGATGGGTGGCCAAATGAGTATGATTTTCCTGCAGGAGAAAAGACAATAACAACAGTTTCTGCAGCACATAAAGTGCAAAGCTCACTAGCCTTCTTGAACAAACAACTCTGTATTTTGAGAAGGTAACTTGTCTAGCATCTTCTTTCTCGATTCTTTTGATTTCAATCCTTTGACGACCCTTGCTAGGTTTTCTCTTTCTCAACATAAAACCAAATAAGATCTTGGCGTAATGAAAAAATATGGAAAAGAGGTCGTTTCTCAGTTTCTCTCTCTAGGAGTGGATTGTAGAGATTGAGTGGATGGAAGATAGGAGATTTAAAGGGGTTAATCCTTATTGTTATAATAAACATGAAATTAGTCTAGAACCCCAAAATGGGGTTCCTTTTCACTTCTCCCCCACCCAAATTTGATTTTTTAAACCCAACCCAAAAAATTTATCTTATGTACACCAGTCATTTTCTGCTTTTTGTCTTAATTTTATTTACTTTTTTACTGACATATTTGCCCTTTTTTATTTGGAAAGGAAGTAATAAAGAGAAAGTTTAGAGAGAGGGAGAGAGAGATCGCAGGTTGCCTTCTTCACCATTTTTTCTGGCAAGTGAGATCTACCGACGAGTGAGATCTGCCGGCGATCATCTCTTTCTTCTTCTTCTTCATCGTCTTCTTCTTTATCTTCACCTTCATCTTCTTCTTCTACATCTTCATCATCATTTCCCTCTTTATTTTTTTTTTCGATGAGTTAAATTCCTCATGAAATCAGACAACCATATGCATCATCATCTCTTCTTCTTCTTGCCATTTAATTTGTTCTTCATTTTCTGCAAAAAAAAACCCTAGTATATGCAGTTGTGTGCAATCTCATGTTATGCAACTATTACGCAACTGTTATGTAACTATTATACCACTGTTATGAAACTAATATGCAACTGTTATGCAACTAGTATGCAACTCTTATGCAACCGTTATGCAACTATATATTACGCAACTATTATGCAACCATTATGCAACTATTATGCAATGGTTATGCAACTTCTATTCACTTGTTATGCAACTGTTATGAAACTAGTATGCAACTGTTACGCAACTATTATGCAACAGTTATGTAACTGTTATTATGCAACTTTTATGCAATGTTTAATCAATTTCTTAATTCGGTAGCCCCCTTTTGATGATTTCTCATCATGAATAATGTTAAAGTGGGTTTTATTATGCAACTTTTCTCTAATTCTTTCCTTTTTCTTTCTTTCTCTTTTTAATTTTTTTCTTTTTAAGGAAGGGTAGCTTTATCTTTTTACTTAATTTTGGATTTTATTTACAAAACTAGCTTTTTTTTTTGAGGGTAAGTCGGGGTTAAGGAGACCCCAACCGATATATTAAAATAGAGGAATACATCGGAGATAGGCTCTACCTATCATATCATCAAAGACAATCTTTTTCAAATCCTCTGCAAATGAGCTAGGAATAACTTCAACAAAATCAGCATAGGGGTACAAACTAGCTAGATGATCAGCTGCTCTGTTTGTTTCGTGATAAACATGTTGAATGGAGAAAACTTCGAGACCATGAATCATGTGCCAAATCGAGCGCATGATAGGAATAGCCATCCATGGAGGGGTGACCCGACGATTCACATACGCAACAATAGCTGAAGAGTCTACTCCTACCTGGATATGACGATAGCCATGCAACGAGGCCAAACGAAGACCAATCTCTAAACCTTGAATCTCATGAATAGCTATTGAAATATCACCTACACCTAGGTGAATGTCTAAACCAATAAACATTAACCCAAGTGTATATGGAAGGGGGATCAATATCTACCTATTTAAAATTTAATTCACAATGAATTCATTACCATAAACAGAAAGAGGAGAGCAATGTAACTACTACTTCCACCTCAACTTCCCGGTTTGGAAAATTGGTTCATCTAGCCCTCCAGAGGAGAAGTCTAATGCTGGTGCCTTCCCCGTAGGGTCGATAGTTCGAGATGGGGAAAAGAAGGCTGGGAGAGTCTAGGCATGAAAGACTTTTCTATGATCCGGTTATTTCCAAGTACGTATCATCCGCTGCGTTATCCACTGCTTCATCCGCCGTCTCTGCGGCCGCCAAAAGCCTACCCTCTCTCGGATATTGAGTAGGTTGACCCGAGCAGTCCTTCATTGATCGTCACCTAGCTATGATTCCCCCCAGTTCTTGAACTCAGTCCTCGCCCGGGTTCGGCCGATGGAAATGGATAGGCGGATTGCCTCGCTTCAGAGCTTTCCGGCTTGTTGAGGGATTGATATATGTTCATAACCGGACTTCCCGCTAGCACGCCCCACTCCTAACTGCATAAGAAATCGAACCCGAAACTAAGCTAAGGCTGTGGAGGTTTTTATTACTGCTTGTCCGCCAGCCAGTAAGTGCTCGGCCCCGGGCATTGATTAAGTGAGAGAGGACTCCCACTTTCGCTCTCCCATCAGTGTGACTAAACTCATCTCCGTCCGCCACTCGCCTGGCCTTAGCCTCTGATCTTTCATCCGTGCCTTCTCAATCCAAGAAAGCTTCTAGGTTTTTCTCCCTTCCATCCTAGTCCTTTGAACCGGGCAGGCAGCACTTGTCATATTAAAAAAAATCCGGTTAAACGCTCGTCAGTTCTCATAGCGGGGCCTCGCTTATTGGATTGAAGCCAACACAACACAACCTAAGCGGTTGCCTGACCTTTATTTGCAGAGTCCCTCAAGCCCCCTCTCGATGAAAAAAAGGGGGAAGGGCACCGGACGCAATTTCGGAGCCAGTGCATGCCTAAAGATCGCCTCCTCTAAGAACCTCTCTACGCCCCTCCCTCTCCTTTCAGTCGAGCTACTTCGTTACCCTGATGCTACCCTGAAGCCTGATCGTGTAGCCCACCCTTGCCCCGGCTTGATTACGAAGAAGAGGCTGTCTCAGATCATGGGGGAGTCGAAGCCCTACGGCTAGGACGTAAGCCAGCCGGAAACCGACTAATCTACTTTGGCATTCATGTGCCACGGGTGGACTGAGATCAAAAATATTCTCTGTCAACGGCTTACAGTACTCGATGACTGCATACGTAAGAAAATGTCGAAGGACCACTTTCTATTTTTTTCTCTGTTAATGGATTGGAAAATGAATCGAATTGCATGCAGCATACGTATGAAATTAACACCTCCCCTGCGGTGCCATCAATGAGAATCGAACCAACCACAGCCCCACTACTTTTTATTCCAAGGTTTGGCACCCTGTTGACATTTGTTTCTCGCTGAGTAAGCAATGTCTTTCCCGCTCCGGTACTCAAAAGTCTTATTTGCGGAGAAGGGTGGTCGTAGATCAGAACGATCAGGCTTCAGGGTAGCATCAGGGAGTGCTCTACGAGAAGGCATATGTGTTACATCCGGGAGTGCTCAATGATGTCTAGCAGAAGAAGAGGAGAGGATAAGCGAGAAGGTAATATCAGTAGTGAGACTCGAGGGTACCATCAGGGGGGTTTGGGGGTCCTCCCCCAGCCTAGCTAATAGATAACTTCAATCTTCCCGTTAAGACTGACCAGAAATACCGGGTTTGAAGGCTTCAGTGAGAGTTCCAGGGTTGTCAACTAGAAGGCTGATTAGAAGATAAGGTTTTTTTTTCCAGGGTTGTCTACGATCAGAACTAGAAGGAAGATGTGATAGCAGTAGCAGAAGGCAGATGCTCTAGTTCCAGGCTGATTATAAGAGATAGTTTACTNTGGTAACTTACCAAAGTGTGGTGAGTTCCGGTGGTGAGTTGAGTCCGTTGGCATGCTTTCTCTTCGATCTTCGATGGAGTGTGAGTTTGCACGAAGGATAAACCCTAACTCTAACTCAAGCATGGACTTACAATTGAGTACATTGTCTCAACATGAACATTGACAAACCCAAAGGGACCTTTCAGCTATAGAAGTAGGGGTCGAGCTACCTGTTGCTACCGATTGAACAACTCCTTTGTCATTCCTTATAATGGCTCCAAAACCAGCAATATCCGTACACATCGAGCCATCTGTGTTGATCATAACACAAGCGTTTGAGGGTTTCAACCAAGTATAATAAAGTATACGTTGAAGAATAAAATGAGCATCAAGTCGCCAATGGTAAATGAATTTGCAATAAGAATCAGTATCCACAATATCCATATTAAAAATAGAAGCTTTCAAGCGAACCTCAAGTCGTATAGTGAGAAGAACTTGGGCAAGTTGTCTAGACTCAGATCGAAAAATTTGTTGGTTCCTTTCAGCCCATATATGATAAAAGAAGGCATTGAACGTTAACTTTTTTATATAAGTAATGGAATTATCCCCAACAAAATTCTCCAAACACCACTGCAGTTCCAGATCAGGCGATAAGATAGTTCGATTGTAACCAAGATCAATGAGAAGATGACTCCACACAAAATCAGCATAAGGACATTCAAAACAAAGGTGATTTATATCTTCATCAGCATTACCACAGAGAACACAACTCGAGTACACCCCATAATAAAAGCTGGAACCGAGTTTTGACAATACCTTTCAAAATCATCCAAGTAATAAAACTATGATGACGGATCTTCTTTTTGAACCAAACCAAAGATGTCCACTGAAGAATGGGCTTCACAGGCCTCAGAGAGAGATAAGTGTCTCTAAGAGTAAAATCACCATTACTACCAGCACTCCAAATCAGTTGATCATCATAAGTAGGATCAACACGCACCTCAAAAATCCTATTAGTAATTTCCCCCAAGCTAGCCATTAGATGCGAGGGTAATCTCCATCCATCCTGATCAATACAAGCACTAACAAAAGCACCATTATACAAAGTAGAGTAATACCGGAGTTCAATAGGGAACAAAGAAGCCAGAACACCTAAAGGGTGCCAAGTTATCATGCCAGAAATGTGTATCTTGCCCATTGCCAATAATATGGAAGACGAAATGTCTAGCAATTATTCTATCATCCAAATTTTTCTCCAACACCAGGAAGCCTCACTAGGAGCACCTATACTCGAAAAGTCCTTATTTTTTATCAAATTACGTTTCACCCATTGAACCCATAAGGTTGGCTTATTACTAACCAGGTTCCAAATGTGACGTAAATTAGCAGCCAAGTTATAAGCCTCTAAGTTTCTAACTGCTAGACCACCTTATTTCAACGGATAACATACATCATCCCATTTAAGATTGGCCTTTTTAGGATGAAGGTCAGCACCAGACCAGAGAAAACGACTGAAAAGCATATTGAGTTCCTTATGAACCTGTTTAGGCAAAATGAAACATGAGATCCAAAACACCAACATGCTACTAAGAACAGCACGAATGAGAAGAATGCGGCCTGCATAAGATAGAAACTTTCCTTTCTATGACTGAATTCTAGATATAACCTTCGAAATAAGCGGCAAACAGTCAATATAAGAAAGTCTAGGAGATAATAATGGCAAACCAAGTTATCTAACTGGCAGCACCCCTGTAAATCCCTGTAAACCAAAACAAGGGACATTACCATCAGTCTACAACGAGACTCAAATCCGGCTGAGTCTCCCCTGTAAACTGGACCTTTTGCCACCTGATAAACACAGTGCATACAATAATATACACAGCGGAAGCAAAATAAGCTAAAAGTATGCACAAAAATTACCACCCATTTTTTTTTCTCAACTGAAATCCCAACAATGTAGGACCAGGAGGGACCTATCAAGACAACATTGTCTAAAATTATCCCATCCACTAAGTCACCTGTAGTATAACTATGACATTCAATCTTTCACTTAACATGGATATATTTGTGATATAATATATAATTATGTTTGTTGTTTCCTGTCAAAATATATATAGCGAGAAAAAGATAAAGTAAAAGTCGCATTCATATAAAAATAAAAGTAACGTAAAGCTCACAACCCGAGCCATAAAACATAAGTCTCAAAGTAAAAGAAATAGAGGTAGAAAATCATCCACTGTGACTGAAGAGAGGGAGACCTACATCCAGCACAAAATAAGGAATCCATCGCCCAGTAAACCACGTCACAGCGCCACTAAGGATCCTAACTCAATCCTCAAACATCAACTATAAAACCACGAAAATAATTGGGTGAGAAACTCAGTAGGTAGATCAACCATCCTAATACCATCACATGCAGCGATTAATCCGATAACAGCTCAAAAGCATTTATAAAAGCAATACATATTATATAGTTGATTGAAACATCAAAGAAAATCATGCATATATATATACAAACAATAGTAGTGTACTTCTGCTAACATAGCCAAGGAACACGACTAGGTTACCCCAGTCAGAGTTACTTTAAGATCAGATACCAAGTGCGCACAATTTGACGACTGCAGACTAGACAAGGGCCCCAAACTAATCCAGAGAAGGTTCCCCGACAACCTTCCCTCGCGTCTAACACCCATCGAGTAAGCATGCGAACCTCAGCTAAACTAGTTACTCAACACCACCAACAAACACAGTTTATCAGGAAATAATAATGACTTCCTAGACTTCCCTAGATGCACCTGTCTCCCTGATGTCCCATACCGCCCGAAAGACAAGAACTCCTAGAAAAGTCTCAGATAGTGTACCACATCTGGATAAGTATGATCCACCATCCTTGTAGAAAGTCCTCAACCTTTCACAAGCTTACCTTAGTGATAATATATAGTAGTATATATATATAGGTTGTGTCTTTTAAGTTAAAGTTCGAAAACTATTTTGGAAAAACCCCTTTGAAAACCAAAGTACTTTTTGTAGAAATCCCCATTTTGAAAATTCATTTCTTTTGAAATCTACATACAAGAAGTGTAACTGGTCCTAAGGATAAGGAACCATGGCAAGCCAACTCACCCACCCTCGTAAGGGTGAGGATCCCTGGCAAGCCAACTCGCTCACCCATAGGGTGCGGGACCATGGCAAACCAACTCACCCACCCTCGTAAGGGTGAGGATCCCTGGCAGGCCAACCTACGCACCCAAGTCGAGGAACCATGGCAAGCCAACTCACCCACCCTCGTAAGGGTGAGGATCCCTGGCAGGCCAACCCACGCACCCAAGTCTGTGGGACCTGGCAAACCAACTCACCCACCCCCGTAAGGGTGAGGAACCCTAGCGGCCAACACACACAGATCACTCGGGCGGGAATCCGAGTGGAAGTAACACAGGCACCAGTCCACCTAAGGCATACACGGTTCTCCGTGTCGTCGTGAACCCTATCAAGCCCGGTAGTGAGACGCCACTACCGTCTTTAGGCGGTAACAGAAAGAAATTCCTTTTTTTGTCACCTTTTAAAAGTTGGGTTTCACATCGAGAAAACACTCGATAAAACAGATTCTAGTACCTTCCAAAGGTTTTCAATATATCAAACACCATTTCCTCCACATATGTAAAACATGGTTTTCCAAACATGACCATCATTTCATCCACATAAATCATGATCGTAAGATTAAAGTCTCATTTGTTCACAATCCATGAGAAATCTTTCATAAACATGATGTATAATCAAGCATGCATTTTTTCATATTAAAATCAGTTTCTCAATGCTTTTTTCATATCATGAGTTTGTTGTTACCATAAATTTCATGTCATACCTTGCATACAAAAGTACATACATATTAGTTCGAAACATGCATTTAAAATGGTTGGGTGCTATCAAGATGAATTGACCACCTACCACTAGCGGTACAGAAACTGATCCTCCTCACCCAGAGAGTCAGCAACACCCAGCTCACCAGCTGGAGAAGAAAAAACAAAGGAGACAAAATAGGTTCTAGTACTTAGAACCAACAAGTCGAATAAATAAAAGAGGAACAATAAAATTAAAATTAAGAAACACCAATGACTTGAATACATCTCTAACCCTCACAAGTTAGTAGGATTCGAACTACTCCTACTTCAAGAGTCTCTAATCATCCCTTTTCTATCAAAAGGCAAGTCAAGGCTATATGTCACTTAAAGCATCGATTAAGTTAACTTCACAATAATCCTCCAATATACTAGTAATCCTCAAACAATCCAAAAATAGGTAAACCGGACCATCTTAGACTTAGATTTATCCTCAAGGTTTTCCAATACGATAGTTTCATCCACAATCACCTAAATTCATGGTCTAACATAGCCAAGTTGATTTACAATTGAATCTCCAACACTCCTACATCTATAACCTCAAATTTTTCTTATACAACTCGAGTCCAATCAATTCATTAACATCATACTAATAATTTCAAAAGCAAGAGCTATAAGCACCCATTGTAAGCATCTAATCTATCACCATTCTAATTCAAGCTCAACCAAGATACTTTTACACTCTAACTATAAGCACAAATTAATTCTAAAACATGAATAGTTCCAAACTCTTTACTCATTATAGCAACAAGTTCAAGGAACCATCAGTAAAAACTAAAGATAGATAAAGTCATCTTTACCTCAAAATGCCTAAAACGGTTCATCAGGTCTTTTTTACGTTCAAGAGTTTATCAAACCTCATTTTAATATGAGACTAGAGAAAAATCAGCTCATCAAGTTGTTAATGGCTTCTCATCAATTAAAATCATGATTTATCATAATCTTATGAATCCCCAATAATATAGATTTCACCGTCTAATTTATTTACCTTGAGCATCAAAAAAAAAATTCTATCATCATCCACAACTTTACTAGGATTAATCACCATAACCTCATCATTTTCAAGTCTTCACTTGCATGCATCAAAATTGGAGGAATTAAGATCATAAAACCATAAACTCATATCAAATCTTCAGCCTATCCACCTAAAATTTATAATTCATAATAAAATTTCGTTTTTCCCTAAAAACCCCAATTTACATCATCACAAGAACAAAATCTAGGGCACATGAGGTCTGATTTCTCAACTTAACATGAAAAAATTAGCCCATCTCATCACCTCTTCCACCATTAAGCTCCAAACCACCAAGATCTACACAAACAAGCATGTGGAATAAAAACCCTAGGTTATTTACCCAGAAATCAGCTGAAATTAAAGGTTAAATGGGTTAGAAATCTTACCCAAAAAGTTTAGAGATTGAGGGAGAAGAATGGGGCTGATTTCCCCTTCTTTACATTCCTTCTTCTCCTTTTTTCTTCTCCTTCTTCCTCCTCTGCATTTTCTGTTGCTGCTGTATTTTTTTTTCTTCTTTCCCCTGCAGCAGCTGAAACGGCAGCTGCTGCTGCTCTTCTCTTCTTCTCCGGCAGCAGCTGCTGCCCTCCTTCCCTTCTCTCTCTCTCTCCAACGATCTCTCTCTCTCTAACGCACCTTCTCCCTCTCAGTCTCTCCTTCTCTCTGTCGAGTCTCCCTCTCTTCTTCTTTTCTTTCTTTTCTTTCTCCTTTTTTTCAGCAGGGCAGCTGATTGGGGGAGAGGGGTGGTGGCGGGGTGGCCTTGGGTTGCGAGTTGGGTCACGGGTCAGGCCAACCCATGGCCCCAAACCTAGTTAGAAATCCCCCTTTTTTTTGTTTTGCTTGCTTTTATTTTATTTTTATTATTATTATTATTATTATTATTATTATTATTATTATTATTATTATTATTATTATTATTATTATTATTATTGTTGTTGTTGTTATTATTATTTTTCATTAACTCACTTCTCAGCCTCAAATATGTGTATGTTTTATGCATATTGCCCCACATGTTCCGCCTTTGACACGTAGGTCATTGACTTGTTAGGTCGAGTGGCGGGACTGAATTTACGGGGTTTCACAACCCCACTCTCAAAATTTATTTGAGAAGTAATATGAGCATGAGTTAATGGATCAACACCCGAACTGAATAAAGAATTTTGGAGGGATTAACATCCAAACCAATGCATCTCTGAAACAATCTCAAGACATCAGAAAGAGCATATACGGAACTTAGATCACCCTTAAAAAACACAAATCATCTGCAAAGCAAAGATGAGTTATCATAGGGTCCTTACAACAAGGATGAAGATGAAAATTGCCCACACGCACTTAACAAGCCAATATTTTATTTAGAACCTCCATAAGCAAGACAAAATATATGGCGACATAGGACAACCTTGTCAAATACCTCTAGAAGCCTCAAAATAACCCTTTGGCGACCCATTAACAAGAATAAAAAACGTGCTGTAAAGATGCAAAGATGCACCCATTCAATAAAACGTGGAGGAAACTTGAATTTAGCAAGCATACATAAAATCGCATGCCAATTCACAGTATCATATGCCTTCCTTAAATCAATCTTAGCTGCACAACGAGGAGGCCCTTTATCTCGCTGATAGTTCCGTAAAAGCTCATGGGCTAACATAATATTATCCTGAATAAGGCGACCCGGAATAAAAGCAGACTGGCACGGATGAACCAGCGGTTGAATAACTTCATCCGAAGAGTTAGGATTTTGGTAATGCACTTATACAGCACATTACAACAAGCTATCGGCCTGAAATCAGTCATAGAAGAGGCATTAGTCTGCTTAGGAATTAAAGTAACAAAAGTAGCATTTACCTCCCTAAGGAGCTTGGATCGCTGGAAAAAACTCTGAACTGCTTGAGTGATATCATCCCCAATAATGCTCCAGCAAAACTTAAAGAAATAAGAAGAGAAACCACCAAGCCCAGGGGCTTTATCAGAACCAATGGTGGAGAGAGCATACACTACCTCCTCATGGCTAACAGGTTTCTCTAGCATACTAGCTTCTTCAGGAGACAGGAAATTCTCAAAATCAAGCTCCTTTATATGATTATGATCAACCATATTACTTCCATGATGCCCAAACAAGTTTTGGAAAAAATTCACACATTCAGAAGATATTCCCTCCACGGTATTGAGGATGTTACCATTTGAATCATAAAGAAGCAAAATTTTATTCCTGCCCCTCCACTTCATAAGAGCATTGTGAAAGAAAGGGGTATTATCGTCACCTAAATTAAGATAGTGAACTTTAGACTTTTGCTTAAGGATCGATTCATCTGCCCTCACAAGTAGGGGTGTCAATGGGTACCAAAATACCCGGAACTGAATCAGTACCAGAACCATTTTTTGCGGTTCCGGGACCTCATTTTGTGGATCCGATAAATTTCGGATCTACCCATTTTGGATCCGAAATTTTTCGGATCCACCCAATGGGTACCCGCGGCTACTCGGTTCCGTATAAATTTTATAATTTTATAGTTTAATTTACTATTATATAATAATTTTTTAATTTTTTTTAACTTTTTTTAATTAAAAAAAAGAAACCAATGATTGTTGTATAACAAATTTTATAATAAAATAAATTTTATAATTGAATAGAATACGAAAATACAAAATACAAATAGGTTTTATGTGAAAAAAATAAAAAAATAATAATTTAAAATGGGTATTGGGTACCCGCAGGTACCCGCAGATCCTAGTGGTACCGGATCCAGAACCACCAATTGAGGTTCCGGAACCAGAACCGAAAAGATCCGAAACCGCTTCATATTAACGGGACCAGATCTGGAACCTTTAGGTTCCGATCCGGAACCATCCCGTTGACACCCCTACTCACAAGCCTAGCATAAGATCGAACAGCAATTCGTTCCTCTGAAATAATAGAAGCATCAGTAGGGTTATGTTGAATACTCAATTGAAGGTGATTCATATGCTGCCTAGCTGCCTGTGCTTGAGGGGAGATATTAATAGAATCACTCTTATGCCAAACCTTCAATGCCGCTTTAACCGTTCTCAACTTTGTCATCAGTCTATACATGGGGGTACCTCGAACTGGTTGAGACCATGCATGTCTAACAACATCCATAAAACCTGGTTCAGCGGTCCAACAATTAAAGAATCGAAAGGGTTTAGGGCCAAATGAGAGCTCATTAAATAAATGTAAAACCATCGGCGAATGATCAGAAATACCCGGAGTGGAAAAATCTACCTTAGAATCAGGAAATATGTGAAGCCAATCCATATTAATTAATACCCTATCAAGTTTGGAAGATACCCGAGAAGACCCCTCTTGGTTGTTTGTCCAAGTAAAAAAAACATCATGTATATGCACAATCAAACAACTCCACATCTTGTATACATTGCAAAAAATTAATGAAGTGTGGAGGACATACCTCATCACCGCCTAGTTTTTCATTGGAATATAAAATTGAATTAAAATCACCCATAATAGTCCAAAGACCCCTGTTAGACGAATGAAGATATCGTAACTCACTCCAAAGCTGAAGCTGTTCAGCCAGGGTATTTAAACCATACACCACAGTGAGAGAATAATGATTATTATCAGAGTTAATGATCCCAACAGTCATAGCTTAAGAACTAGCAGATATAAGAGAAATTTGCATTATATCCGGGTTCCAAGCAAGCCAAATGCGCTCACCACCATGATAAACATAATTATCCAAAAAAAAACCAACGAGGAAACATACGTTGTTGAATTTGAAGTTTATTGCATTCTTGAACTCTAATTTCAAGTAAACCAAAAATAGCTAAATTATTCTTATTAGCAAAAGAAACTACCTCACGTTGCTTGAGAGGGTCATTAAGACCCCGCACATTCCAACACCCCAACTTAATCATGGAAACGGACTGGATGTTTCTTGACTCTTACAGATCGCTTAGGATCCGTTATCATCTGCTTCGGTGTAGCTTGAGGTTTGGCAGGTAAAGATGTACCTTTTAAAACTGATGGTTCAATAGGGGTGTATATCTCGAATGAAGATTACCCAGCAGGATCAGCAAAATCATTAACCTGGGTGCTCTCAATATGTGGTTCAATCTCCTCTCTTGTGACAGAATCTGGGTGCTCTAGAATAATGGGATTCAGAGGCACCCTGACTTCTGTGGCGGGTGCATCTGCAATATGGATAGCTCCAGTAGTATCTGTAACTACTTCAATAGCAGGTACACTATCAATGTCGGTTTGCACAGTCAGCAAAGAATTAGTAGCCTCAACAATGGGATCGTCAGGGTCCAGATCAGCAAGGATATTAAAACCACGTGAAGAATTGGTGGTGACCGATGGAAGGGCACCTATGGTGGCAGAGTGGCGTGTAGTATTGTTCCTTGCTTGCTCCCAATTATCATTATCAGAACTAGGAGAAGGATTTGATTGCTTAGGCACCCATTTCCGAACCAACTTATTACAAGGCTTGTGTAGGGCACTTGGCATTCGTATGTCCAAAAAGTGCACAAGAACTGCATCGTGGTGGCTTCCATGAATATTCAGCAGCAACATTAATCTTCTTGTTACCCTCAACAACAACTGGAACCGAGTCTGGCAAAGGATCCGTAGCATTAATCTCCACATACACCCTAGCAAAAGAGAATCTTTTTCTTGCTGCAGTTAGGCTATCCATCATGATAGGCTTACCAATCACACTGGCAATAGAACTTAACCCTCTATCAGTCCACACAAAGGTATGTTGCGGAAACAGACCCAAATTGGGATCGATGTAAGTGCTGTAATTTCTTGTTCTAAAAAGGGTTTCCAAGGCCTGACAATAACTAATTGGCTAGCAATATATACGGGACCATACTCTAAAGCTTGTTGACGATCTTCATCTGACAGAAATTCAAAAACAAAAACGGAATCCCCATGAATTGTAAGTATGAAGTCTCCCTTTAAATTCCATATCTTTGTGAGTGATTCCTTAACCATAGTATAAGGAAGACGTCGACCAACAAAAGACCTGATCAAAAACTTTTCACAAATATTAATTTGATCAGCAAAGTCCTCAGAATTAAAAGTTCCTGCCCTAGCACCATCTACCTCAGTAGGTGGGATGAAAGACAAAGAAGAAGATGATACCTTACGTTTGGATGATGCAAAAAGGGCAGCCCAAGATCAAGTAGTAGCAGGTGGTGCAGTAGCCATGCAGGGAATAGGGCAAGAAGAAGTCGTGGGAAGCATGGGAGGAGCCGCATGAAGACCTCCCTCAGAGGATAACCCCAACACCCGGGAGGGAAGTGCAGGGGGGGCGGAGAGCCGGCAAGAGACTTTAGCATCTGTCCAGCAATCGGAGATTAGGGTTAGGGTTAGGTTTTCACGGCAGGCGGCTTTTCTCCTGTTCGTAAGCATTATTATATTAATTGAATTTTACAAAACTAGCTTTGGATGGGGTGGAACCTAAATGTAGGTCCGATATTGGATTTTTTTTCTATTCTCTCTATAATAAATACTTTGTCTCAAATTAAGCTGTTGTGGAGCCAGAATCCGGCGCGATCCCACGGCGCACGCGACAGAACGCTCTCTCCCTCGAGAAGAGGAGAGAGGAAGAACGCTCACGCACGTAGCACGTGAAACGGGCGCAAAAAAAGGATTCGCCCACCTGAGAAGGGGGTATGAGTGTGAATGTGATGTGAAAGAAGTCGCCACCTGATTTACGGGAATCAGGACCTAAAATTTTGGAAAATCAACCTAGATCTAGTTTTTCGAAAAAACCATGGCGATAATCCAAAGTGGATGGTCTGCAGTATAGAGATAATGGATAAGGGGATCAAGGTACAGGTTGGGAAGGTGTTAGGCACCCAACAACCGCCCGTCCGTGAGGACGGCCTCTACTTCGCGATTAAAAACTTTTAGGGAAATGTATGAGCAATACTAGATTATGCTACGCACAAGAATTCATTGAATAGTCAAAGCATTGTTACATCATCATTTCACCACATGAGATACAAGTCCAGAAAATACAGGAAACAAAAGGATGGTAGGGATTATCACGTAGTCGGCACGAACCCGTCGACCCGATGGCATGAGATCTCACCTCGTGTCGATGTGTGATGGAGGTGATAAGGGGGTCCCACTCCTCGCCCGAGTGGAGAGAACCAAAACTCAAGGAATCAAAGCTTTAAGGAGCCATGCAAAACTGCCTTTGCAAAACTGTTTTTATGCAAAAATGCTTTTGCAAAACTATTTTATGCAAAAATGCTTTTGCAAAACT
>MVGT01000850.1:0-27760 GCA_002174775.1 Macleaya cordata
TACTCTTGTTAGAGATTTTTGTTGTACTCTTATCACCTTAGTAATTTTTAATTAGGTGATAGTGTGATCCTTAACCATAGTCACATTGACTTACAGTTAAATTCATTAACCGTAGGGCGAATTTAGACTTTCACCTATCATTTCTGAGATATTTTTTTTAGGTGAAATCTGGAAACCTTTCAGTTTTTTAAGGTAAAACCTGAAAACCATTCAATTCCGAGGTTTTTTAAGGTGAAACCTGAAAACCTTTCAATGCCAAGGTTTTTTTAGGTGAAGCTTGGAAACCTTTCAATTCTGAGGTTTTTTAAGGTAAAATCTGGAAACCATTCAGTGCTTGTAGTTGATAGAGATCTATTTTTGTTTTGCATGCTTTTTTTTTGTACTGGAAAGCTCGTTTCTGTGTCTTGATTTTTTTGAAATTTCTTTCTAGAATTCTTTGCTGAAGCTTTTTTTCAAGTGTTTTGGTTTTATCTTTGAAAGATAAAAAGAATTCTATCTTATAGCTTGTAAAAGATTCTAAAAATAGAGGTGAAATCTAATATGCAAAAATTGAAAGACTAATGGTAGGTGGTCCCGCGGAGCTTTCGGAGAAGGGTAGTCTAGTGTGTAAGCACAACAATGAACTGCGGTGAACCCTCAGACGAGCGGCAAACCCTCAGACGACCTATCTAAGATTAGGGGGGAGATCCTCAGTAGTGGTGACCCTTTCACTCTTCCAGGGACTGATACATGTACCGAATGCTCAAACGGGAAAGTGGACTCCCCATTCACTTTAAGTAAGATAGGGGGAAAAGACTTATAGTAAGATAGGGGCACTCCCCTATCTTACTTAAAAGCAAGTTCAATACTGGGGCCCCTTTTAGTATAGGGCCTCTAATTGAGTTTCAGAAACCTACCTTCAGAAACTAATATGCAAGTGTAGAAACTTACCTTCAGAAACTTGTGGGTTTCAAGTCGATGTTGACACAGAATCAGCCAAATTCGATGTTATCTTTACTTGTGATCTTTAAGTCTGTTGTAGTTCAAGTCGACGAAGATGTTGTTGATCAAAGAAAAGGTCCCATGTAGATCAAGTCAATGAAGATGATGATCAAAGAAAATGTCCTATGTAGATCCGATGTGATTCTTGAAGGTGATGAACAATCCATTATAGATCTTATGTTGAGTTCTTGCTCAGTGTTCTTTGAAAAGTCTTTAAACTTTTCTTTGTGAATTAAAAGAGTTCTTATAGAAAGATTTTAAAACTAAGTTGAAAGCTATTACAGAGCTTCAACAAACTGAAATATAAAAGCGTCTTGCTTAAACAAGAAAGCTCCTAAATTAAACACTTAATAGATTTAGAACAACCTTAATCAAACGATGAAATCATCAGAAAGCTTATGTTTCTGATCAAATCTTTGGTTTAATTCATAATTAGTTTGAAAGAAAAATTAAGAAACTTATCTATGAATTAGAATCGTCTTGCTCTTGACTTTCGATCCTTCTTCTTCTAGATTTTTGGCCAAGTTTGCTGGTGGACTTTAATAACTCCTTTATTTTTTCGGTGAACTCCATCTTTATTTGATGTCAGGTGATTTTCGAGTTCGAAATTTGTCTAAAGATTGAGGCGGTAATTAGAAAGAATGCTAGAAAGAGAAAATTTTAACTGAGAGTTCTTTTTCAATAAGATTTTGTAGATCTGATGTATTTGAAGTTAAAACCCTGATTATTGATCCGATAATTAGGGCCAAAAATCTGTACTGATCCTTGAACTGAAATTTGTGAAGTCGTTCTCTTGATGCGATGAAGGTAATGAGAACGGTGATGAATTGTCAGCGGATGATCTCAGTATAAATTCGTGATTTCAGTATAGATTCAATCGAATTTCTTTAGTATAAATTCTTAACTTCTGTTATAGAAGATTCTTTTGTGCGATCTACAATTTCTTTCTCTATTTCTTCTCTGCCCTTGTCATTTAAGAACAAATCTATTTTCCATTTTTTTTTTGGTTTTTCCCGTGAGTATGCCGATACTACACCATTAATTCTGATGAGTTCGTTCTCTTTTTTTTTTTAATTGATTCGGCCTTTAGCTTTAGTGTTGAGATCTTCCTTAGGTTTTAGTGATCTTGAAGGAAGAAAACAAGTTTCTGAGCTTAAATCTGGCAATGAAATTCAGCTGTCCAAGGAACAGCTTACCGGAGAAAAGATTTGTGCAATCAGAATCTCTTCGAATTTGCTAATTTTTTAGAGAGATATGAAGAATCTAGAGAGAGAAAGTGGTTCTCTAGAGCGAGAAAGTAGAAGATTCTAGAGAGAGAAAGTGAGAGAGGTTTCTTTGTTCCAGAAGTTGTGTCCGTAATCGAGAGATTGGCTCCTCTATTTATAGACTTGCCAAGTTTGTAAGTGCTAGATAGATGTTTATTTACTTCTTTCCATCAGGTTACCTTTCAGAAACCTCTTTTTGTCAGGTTTACTTTTCGGAAACTTCTTTTCTTTAGTGAGAAAGCTTGTTTCTCTAGCGAAAAGCTCAATCCGAATAGGTGGTCCTACATGTCCCTTTGTTTATAGGAGAATCTAAATTCAAAGATGGAAAAGTAAGCTTCTTTCCCAAGCTGGAAAAACGTTTCTTATCAAATCTGTTGTGTCTACTATGTCCCTATTTTAAATGTCTAATTTTGTTATCCCTAAATCTTTGGCCTATCTTTGTAGACCTAAATCTAGAGGTGGGTTGGGGTTCCATGACCCAGCCATCGATAATCAAGCTAATATAGCTAGAGACTTATCAATGAGCCTGACTCTTTGTAGGCCAAAATTTTGGGGAAGTATTTCCCAAGCTACAACCCTCTCTCTCCCAAAGTTTTCAAGAATGGTTCTTGGATTTTGGAGATGGTAACTCCATTTCTCATCATGTCATACATCATCACATACATGATCACATGCATCATCTCATAATTTACATATTTTAAACATAAAATACAAGTGATGAGATGAAGAAATTTTACCTAGCAAGCATAAATCCCAAGATGTATGTATGAGAGCTCTCCTTTGATTGGAATGGATGGTGGAGATTTCTCCTCTCAAATTAAAATTCCTCTTTTTCTTTATTGAATAAGAATCAAAATCAAAGAAATCGCATCCTGGAATTCTTGTCTACACCTTTCTCTCACCAAAAATGTCTAGATGACATTCTAAACCATAAAGAATCTCTCCCAAAATGGAAAGAACTCTTCCTCACCCAACCAAAAATGTCACCCTCTCTATTCTTCTTTCTTCCAAAACTAAACACTCTCAGACAAAGACTATTTTTTTTGAAGAAGAAAGAAAACCCAAAAACCAGAGAGAAGAAAAAGAAAATTCTCTAACCAAAGCTAAAGATAGTAAACCCTCTAATTTCTCCCCCCTACAAAATGTCTAGCCTTAACTATATATAGAAAAACCCTAGGTTCTAGAAGGACACATGTGCCCTTAGGATTGGCTAATCCTAGTGTTCCACCACTTTTTGGACAAGTGCCCAGTGGGTGAACAAAACCCAAAGATTCCTTCTTATCCTCCCAAAATATGTGGCTAGAAATAACCTATCTGATGTGGATAGATAATATCTGGGAGGGGGTTTTTTGAAAAGCAAGGGCTGAGAAATAATTTTGGGAAAAGACAAAACAGGGACTTGTTTGCAAATTTGGCTAAAATCGGAAAAAAACACGCAGGTCACGTGTGGGTGAACGTGACCCACACATAAAAGTGGGTGAAAAAAGGCAGGGACCTAACCGCACAATGAGTGTGCGGTTTGGGCTGCCACGTCACATGCAGTCCAAGTTGCACATTCAATGTGCGGTTTTGTTCAAAATTGGTCAAAACTGCACATTAAGTGTGGGGTTTTGACTGCCATATCAGCAAACTTTATTTCATTATTTGTTTTAAAAAAAAAATGTTTTTTTACCAAAAACAACCCACGTACACCTGATTTGTTGTCCCCACCACTTGTAATTCTTTTTATTTTACAAACTAAAATCCCACCAAAACAAAATCCAATTTTCTTTTCAAAACAAAATACTTTGTTTTTATAAAATGGGTCCCACATCCTTTAAAACCCTTTTATTTTTAAAAAGAAATCTAGATAAAAACATTATTGGTCAATGGTCACACCACTTTAAAAAGAAAATTTATTTGTAATGGCCAATCAAGAGATGACACATGGCCCCACCTAATGACCTAGAACCAAAAGGACACCCAACGGTTCTCTACTAGGCCTATTCTACCCCAAATTTGAGATTCCTTTGATTTTGGTTCGATTCTTAACCTGACTTTGAACCGAATTTTGGAGGGATGAAGTTAGGTCCGCTTGGTCATGTTAAGCCAATTTTGAAAAAAATTTGCACGCGAAACGAGGTGCGACCAAAATGGAAAATTTTTACTGGTGTGCGTAAATTTGGCGTCTACAAAGTTGGAGACGCATCAAGGTCTACTGAAAGGCAAATTCGTGGAGTTCAAATTTGTGGAGGAACTGTGCACAGTAACTGTTGGAGCGTAGAGGGAGTCGTAATTCATGTCCGTCGAGTGGTAAATTGGTTTGTAAGTTTTCAATAACTTTTAGTGGATCATTTCTGGACTAGGTCCTGGGGTTTTTCCTAGATTGGGTTTCCTCGTAAACAAAATCTCTTGTGCTTATTTTCATAATTGTTATGAAATTAAAATATTCGATTCTTGTTCTTAATTCTGCATATTAAGAATCGAATAAGTCAATACTCTTGATTAGAGATTTTAGTTTTGATCTTTATCACCTGTTTAATTTTATTAGGTGATTGTGTGATCCTTAACCTTAGTCACATTGACATACGATTAATCTTCAAGAACAAATCTGACGAATTTGGTACTATTGTAAGAAACAAGGCTAGACTTGTAGTGCAAGGGTATTCTCAAATTGAAGGTGTAGACTTTGATGAAACCTTTGCTCTAGTTGCAAGACTAAAATCTATAAGGTTACTATTTGCGATTGTTTGCCATTTAAACTTCAAGCTGTTCCAAATGGATGTTAAAACTGCTTTTCTAAATGGCATCCTACAAGAAGAAGTGTTTGTAGAGCAACCAAAAGGAGTTGAAGATCCCATCAATCCTAATCATGTCTACCGGTTAAAGAAAGCCCTTTATGGTTTAAAATAAGCTCCAAGAGTATGGTATGATAGATTGACTACCTTTCTTCTTAAAAAAGGATTTTCAAGAAGAGGAGCTGATAAAACCATGTTTATTAAATGGGCTGGAAATGATGTTCTTGTTGCTCAAATCTATGTAGATGACATAGTATTTGGTTCTACCTCAACCAATCAAGCTGAAACCTTCTCAAATCTTATGAGTAAGGAATTTTAAATGAGTATGATTTGAGAACTAACCTTCTTTCTTGGATTTCAGGTTATGCAACAAAAAGATGGGATATTTATATCTCAATCAAAATATGCCAAGGATCTTGTAAAAAAGTTTGGCTTGGAATCTGCAAAAGAAGCTCGCACACCAATGTGAACCACTACCAAGTTAACAAAAGACTTAGCTAGACAAGAAGTGGATCAAAAATAATATAGATGTATGATTGGGAGTCTTCTTTGTCTCATAGCTGGTCATCCTGATATAACTTTTAGTGTAGGTGTTTGTGCTCGCTATCAAGCAAAACCTAAAGAGTCCCACTTAACAGAAGTTAAACGAATCATTCGTTATGTTAAGGGAACTCTTGGATTTGGCTTGTGGTATACTAATGATACAAATGCTGAAATAGTGGGCTATTCTGATGCAGATTGGGCAGAAAATGTTGATGACAGGAAAAGAACTTCAGGAGGCTGCTACTTTATTGGACACAACTTAGTAGCATGGCAAAGTAAGAAACAAAATTCTCAATCCTTGTCAACTACTGAAGCAAAGTACATTGTTGCAGGTTCGTGTTGCACTCAATTATTATGGATGAAACAAATGTTATCTGATTATGGCATTGAACATGAAATTATGACTATACTTTGTGATAATACCAGTGCTATAGATATTGCTAGAAATCTAGTGCAACACTCTAGGACAAAACACATAGACATAAGATATCACTTCATTCGTGACTTGGTTGAAAGCAAAGTGATTTGTCTTGAGTTTGTTCCCATTGAGAAACAATTGGATTTACATACTAAACCTCTAGATATTCTTAGGTTTGAACTCTTTATGAGATCAATTGATGTGGTTATTGTTAACTAGTTGTTCTCGTCACACCCCTTCCCTGTTTTTGCATTGCATATCTTTTTGGGTTGAATAGTGAGTCTTCATTATTAGTTTGATTTTAAAATCTTTGCATTCTAATTTTGTTCATAAGTCATCTTTGTGTTGAATGATTCTATTGTTTGTAGAATACTTGAACATATGAGAGATTACACAGATTTGATTTATCTTGCCTTATTAGCCTGTGAATCTCTTCATTAACTGATCCATTGTTTCTTGTGCACATAAAGAGTCTCTTGAGTAAGTGTGATTTTATCCTAGTTAGATCATTGGATAAGTATTGAAAATAAAGCTTATGATTCATTGATGGACTGAACTAGCTGGTTAGACTATCTCTTCTAGGATGGTGTGTTTGATGAAGTTCAAAAATAACTTTAAAATATATTGTGAATTCTTCACCAAAATAGTAAGCTCCCATTAAAGATCTTTTGAGCTTGGTGACAACACCAAAAGAGTGAGTTCTCGTAAAAATATTGAACTCGGTGTTTGAACATCAAAAAGAGTGAGATCCCACAAAAAGATTGGGAACTCGATGTTCATTTTCCTTCATCTTGACCTCATAGTGATCCACTTGGTCTCAATACGGGTACTTTCTTGGTTGTGTCTCCTCAGACAAGAGATGCTTGCAAGTTCAAGGAAAATATTGGGATCTTGTTAGTGAACTATGTCTCATGCAATTGAGTACTTCAAAATTTCCTTATTATACTCAAACATGAAAGTCCGTTATAGGTTGATGTGTGAGATGGTTCTTCTATGATGGATAAGGTTCAGATTTGAAAAAATCAGTAATATGGACAACCTTGTCTTCTTTTCCTTTTAGGATGATCTCACATAATGAAATTGTTCTCTCATCACACACACATAAGGATTAAGATTGTGATAATTGTGGTGATACTTGATTGAGAACTAGCAAGGCTATGCTGGAATAAGGTCTAGCAAAATCATGTTTGCATAAATCCGTTGTGATTGTATTATATTGATGATAGCCTTGGTCAACCAATTGATCACCCTAAAAACACTCATTTTAACCAAAAATGTTTTACTCATAAGAAAGTGTGATTTTAAGTGATTTTCACCTTGAACACATTGTTTGTTGATTTAATTAATTCAGAGATATGATTTAAAAATTTAAATTTTTTTATTCTCATTTCTGGGTTCGGTATCGAAACCACCTTACTGGTATCGATACTGCTTGGGTTCCAGATCAGTTTTGGTATCGAAAGCACCCGTGTTAGGTGCATGAGTTCACTCATGTCATATTTGTCGAATTTTGTGTCAAATCTAACTCAAGAATGTCAATGTAACTTGAGTTAGAGTCAGTGAGTCGTGGTTCGGTTCGTTGCGAAGAAAAGACTCTAAGAAGCTCAACTCACCACTAGAAAAACATCCTAAGATGGTGAGAGACTTAGAGAAACTAAGTACCTTAGGTGTTTAGATCATTAGAGTGTTTCCCACACTTTTAAATTGCCTTAACAAATGAGTTTTAAAGAAAAAACTGAATTTGGGGTGTTTGGTTTTGAAACCAAAATATTTGGTTTCGAAACCAAAGTAAAACTGATGGTTATTTTAAAATAGGGAACAAGGAGTTTCGAAATCAACCTTATTGATTTCGAAACCAAATTTCATCTAATGACAGATAAAGTTTGGTTTCGAAACCAAACTTGTTGGTTTCGAAACCAAATCTCATCTGATAACAGATGATATAGTTTGGTTTCGAAACTGAACAGTTTGATTTTGAAACCAAACTTTAACTGTTGTCAGATGAAGTTTGGTTTCGAAACTAAAATTGTTGGTTTCGAAACTAAAAGATAAGAAAACCATCAGTTACCTTTTGGTTTCGAAACCATCGCCCAGATTCAAACTTTTCTGGCGATTGTTTGAGCTGTAAAGAGATTCTTTTTCAACTTTTTGCACATTCCCACCTAAGCATGTCCTAGTTGGTTTATTGGTGCGTGGGAAACATTCATGAGTGGGATAAGAGGGATAATGGAATGACCTCCCATCTCACATGATGATGCCCAAGAATAAACTTGTTTATTCTAGTTTAGATCTGGACATTTCACTATAAATAGGAGTTAATCTACCATTGTTCAAATCAACCAATCACCCCTAACCTCAACAAGTACTTGGAGAGTTTAGCTCGAAATTTATAAATTCTAAGCTTGTTGAACTTGGTTCAAATCCTTCCCATTTCAAACTAAAAACCTTATTTTTGTGTGCCGGTAGATTTCCGGTAGCTGAGCTTGAAGTTTCAAGCTTGTGGTGATATACTTGAGGAGTCAAGTATTGGTTCAAGGTGCGGGACTTGCGGAGTTCAAGTTGGAGACGCATCACTGTCCACTAAAAGGCAAATTCGTGGAGTTTGAATCTGTAGAAGAACTGTTCACCGTAACTGTTGGAGCGTAGAGGGAGTCATAATCGTGTCCATCGAGTGGTAAATCGGTTTGTAAGTTTTCATTAACTTTTAGTGGATTCTTTTCTGGACTAGGTCCCGGGGTTTTCCTAGTTTGGGTTTCCTCGTAAACAAAATCTCTTTTGCATATTGTCACATTTTTTATGAGATTAAAATATTTGATTCTTGCTCTTAATTCCGCAAATTAAGAATCGAATAAGTTAATACTCTTATTGGAGATTATTGTTTTGTTCTTTATCACCTTTATAATTTTTATTAGGTGATTGTGTGATCCTTAAACTTAGTCATATTGAAATACGGTTATTCCTACTAAAACCGTAGGGTACTTAGACTTTCACAGTGATATACGGTTATTGTAGGGTACTTAAACTTAGTCATATTGAAATAGGTTCAGGCGGCCTCTTGAGCAGGGATAATAACCCCACAGTGAAGAAAGATCATCTCAATGAGTTTGGAAAATGGAAGCAAGTGAGCTCGAATGGCGTGCTTCTTGATGGTGATCATTTGATACACAATGAAGTCTGCATCCTAAGCTTGGTCTTCGTTCCCAAATGATATAAGAACTCGGCCATTGTATCACTAAGCTTACTACGATTCCCTGAACATGGATAGAGATTGGTGGCCGCTATGTTTCCCAACACCTTGTGAAACAAGGTACATCTCTTAACGGGGAAGTCCTTTTCCCAATCAAATACTTCCCCAACCAACTCTTCAGCAATGGTATGAGTACCTGGAGTATACTCTTCGTCAGGATCACGAAGAGGTGGGAATCGAATGGCATCCTCATCATCTTGGAAATCCAGTAGAGATGCAATGAGAGCACTATCAACCACAAAGTGTTCCCACAAACCATAGTGGAAAACTTGAATTCCTCTTCATCAATGTGGTGAAAATTCAAGTAGAATATTCGAACTAGTCTTGGGTAGGCATTCCCTAAACCATTAAACAACCTATCCCAATTTTGGAAATTCAACCTAGAATGAATTTCCTGTAGGATCACATCCTTGTGCCAATTTACTTCTCTTTCAACAACAAGAGAACGCTTTTGGAAGTGTTGGATATAAAGTTTGTAACAATTTACCGAATAAAACTTCTCTTTTGTTCTAGGGCACACAATTGATTGGGAGGAACCCGTTGAGGATCTTGGCCTCTTTGGGTTGGTAGAAGTAGGGGAGGAAGATGTTGGTCGTTTTGAAGACATAATTGAATCAAAAAGATAGGAAAAACTAGGTTTTCAAGAAGAAAAGCAATGAAGAATAAAGGTAGAGGACGAAGGCTTACCAAAAAATGTAAAATCCACGACAAAGGATCTTCAAAACGCGTGAAACCCTAGCCAAACGATCCAAAATCCTTGAAAACCCTTTCTCTCTTCTTTTGAAACTAAACTAGACGATTAGAAATAAAAATGCTTTCGAAACCCCTTTTAAAAGACCCTTTACAAAAGGCCAAAAATGCCCCTGAAATTGCGAGATTCGGCGATGGTTTGGAAACCAACTTGTTTGGTTTCGAAACTGAAACAAAAATTGTCTGCAGGTGCATTTTGATTTCGAAACCAACTTGTTTGGTTTCAAAACTGAAACCAAAAAATGTCTTCAGGTAAGTTTTGGTTTCGAAACCAAACAGTTCGGTTTCAAAACTGAAAACAAAAATTATCTTCATGTGCATTTTGGTTTCGAAACCAAGCAGTTTGGTTTTGAAACCGAAATACAAAATCACCAAAATTTTGACATATCACCCATAAAATTCATTTTTGATGAAAATTTTGATGGAATCAAGGTATGTCCAAGATATGTGACCTGTCACACAAGGCTATGAAGAATATAATGCAATTAACACCTGATTTTTGCGAGCATGAATTTGTTAAACCTTATTTGAATAAAGCCTTGTTGATTCTCAAAACAAGTAACACCACAATATTCTTATAGATGATCAATGAATGTGTGTGTGTTGAGAGAACAATATCGTTATGTGAGATCATCCTAAAAGGAAAATAAGATAAGGATGTTCATATTACTGATTTCTTCAAATCTGAACCTTATCCAGCATGAAAGAACCATCTCACTTTGCACCCTATAAAATGACCTTCATGTTTGAACATAAGATAGAACTTTTGAGGTACGCAAGAGCATGAGACATAGATTATCAACAAGACACCAGTATTTTCCTCGAACTTATAAGCGACTCTTATCCGAGGAGATGCTTCCAAGAAAGTACCCGTATTGGAATCAAGTGAATCACCATGAGGTCAAGATGAAGAAAAGAACATCGAGTTCTCAATCTTTTTGTGGGATCTCACTCTTTTTGATGTTCAAACACCAAGTTCAACATTTTTTACGAGAACTCACTCTTTTGGTATTTCACCAAGCTCAGGTTATTTTTTATGAGAGCTTACTATTTTGGTGAAAAATTTTAGCACTTCATTAGAACACCAAATCCTAGAAAGATAGTCTAACCAGCTGGTTTAGTCCATCAAAGAATCATGAGCTTTATTTTCAACCCATCCAATAATCCAACTAGGATGAAAACACACTTACTTAAGAGACTCCTTATGTGTACAAGAACCAATAGATCAATCAAGAGAGTATGTGGATTTAACATAGAGATTCACAGGCTCTATCAAAATAAGGTAAATCAAATCAACTCTGTGAAATCTCTTATATGTTCAAGCATTATACAAAAGATAGCCATTTGAAATAGGAAGAACACTTGAAAACACACCTATTAAAATGCAGAGTTTTTAAAGCAAACTAATAAACACAACTCACTCTTCAACCCAAAAAGATATGATATGCAAAAACCAGGAAGGAGCGGGAAGAAAACAATTAGTTACTAACAACCACACCAATAGATCTTCTAAGGAGTTCAAACCTAAGAATGTCTAGAGGTTTTGTAAGAAAATCAGCCAATTATTTTTCGGTAGAAACAAACTCAAGACAAATCACCTTGTTTTCAACTAAATCACGAATGAAGTGATATCTTATATCTATATGTTTAGTTCAAGAATGTTGTACTAGATTCCTAGCAATATCAATGGCACTGGTATTATTACAAAGCACGGTTATAGTATCATGTTCAATGCCATAATCAGATAAAATTTTTTTAATCCAAAGTAATTGAGTACAACACGATCCTGCAGCAATGTATTCTACTTCAGCAGTTGACAAGGATTAAAAATTTTGTTTCTTACTTTGCCATGCTACCAAGTTGTGTCCAACAAAGTAGCAGCCTTCTGAAGTACTTTTCCTGTCATCAACATTACCTGCCCAATTTGCATCAAAATAGCCCACTATTTCAAAATTTGTGTCATTAGTGTACCACAAGCCAAAACTAAGAGTTCCCTTAACATAACGAATGATTCGTTTGACTGCAGTTAAGTGTGACTCTTTAGGTTTTGCTTAATAGCGAGCACAAGCACCTACACTAAAAGAAATATCAGGATGACTAGCTGTAAGATAAAGAAGACTCCCTATCATGCTTCTATATTGTTTTTGGTCTACTCCCTGTCCTGCTAAGTCATTTGTTAACTTTATAGTGGTTCCCATCGGTGTGCGAGTATCTTTTGCAGATTCCATGCCAAACTTCTTTACGAGATCCTTGGCATATTTTGATTAAGATATAAATATCTCATCTTTTTGTTGCTTAACCTGCAATCCAAGAAAGAAGGTTAGTTCTCCAACCATACTCATTTCAAATTTCTTACTCATTAGACTTGAGAAGGACTCAATTTGTTTGGTTGAGGTAGAACCAAACACTATGTCATCTATATAGATTTGAGCAACAAGAACCTCATTTTTAGCCCATTTGATAAACATGGTTTTATTAGCTCCCCCTCTTAAAAATTCTTTTCTAAGAAGAAAAGTAGTCAATCTATCATTCCACGCTCTTGGAGCTTGTTTCAAACCATAAAGGGTTTTCTTCAATCGGTAGACATGACTAGGATTGATGGGATCTTCAAATCCTTTAGGTTGTTCAACAAACAGTTCTTCTTGTAGGATGCCATTTAGAAAGGCTGTTTTGACATCCATTTGAAAAAGTTTGAATTTTAAATGGCAAGCAACTGCCAAAAGTAACCTTATGGACTCTAGTCTTGCGACCGGAGCAAAGGTTTCATCAAAGTATAAACCTTCAATTTGAGAATACACTCGTGCAACAAGTCTAGCCTTGTTTTTTACAAATGACATTGGCATTCTTTGGACGAGGTAGAAGACACTTCTTGTCTTGTGAATTGCCCAAGCTCATCTTGCATTGCTTGTATCCAATTTTCATCCTGCAAAGCATCAACCGCATTAGTAGGTTTATACATGGAAACATAACATACATGATTTACAATATTTTGAACTTGTCTCTTTGTTTGAACACTAGTTTCAATCCCTCCAATAATTTTATTAGGATTGTGTAGTCGTTGAGCCCATGTGGTTGGATGGTCTTGAGGAGGATTCCAGATTCAATACCTTGACCATTCGAAGTCAGGTCATGTGAAGTATCATATTTTTCATCTGACTCTTGGGAGGTAGATGCATCATCATCATTATCTGAATCAAGTTCAGTTTTCACAGTTTAATCTTCGACAAGATTGTCTTCTTCAACTGCATCTGAAGAGGAAGAGATGTTAGAATCTTCAATAACAACGTTAATGGATTCCATGATAGTTTCGGTCCTTTTGTTGTAGACACGAAAGGCTCGACTACCCAAAGCATACCCAATGAAGATTCCTTCATCACTTTTGGGGTCAAATTTTCCAGCATTTTCTCTATCCCTAAGGATGTAGCATGGACTCCCAAAAACACGAAGGTAACTTAAATTTGTTTTTTACCAAACCAAAGTTTATATGAGGTATTGAGAGTTTTGGGTCTTACATAGACTATGCTGACTAAGTAGCATGCAGTAAAAATAGCTTCACCCAAAAACCTTTGTGCTAGATTTTCGCTATGCAGAAGTACTCTAGCCATTTCTTGAATCACATAATTCTTTCTTTCAGCAACCCCATTTTGTTGAGTAGTTGTGGGTGCTGAAAACTCATGCTTTATGCCATTTTTGTCACAAAAATCTTCAACTTTTGAGTCCTTGAATTCTGTACCATGGTCACTTCTTATCCATTTGATCTTGAAATCTTGCTCATTTTAAATTCGCTGGCATATAATAAAAAATTCATCGTAAGTATCAAATTTTTCTCTAAGAAAAGCAATCCAAGTATATCTAGAAAAATCATCAACTATGACTAAGATGTATCGCTTTCCACCAATACTCTCGGTTCTCATAGGACCAATAAGATCCATATGAATTAATTGCAATGGTTTGGTGGTGGTAACATCTTTTGATGATTTATGTGGACTTCTAGTTTGTTTAACTTTTTGGCATGGTCCACATACTCTATCAACATTTTTACTTACCTTGGGCAGCCCACGTACTAACCCTTTGTTAGCAATCATTGCTAGGTCTTTGAAGTTGACATGACCTAGTCTTTGGTGCCAAAGGTGAGTAGCATCAAGTTTAGACAAATTGCATATAAGGTAAGGAGATGCATCAATCATATAGCAATTACTACTAGATCTCCTACCAATCATAACACATTTACCATCACCATTCATGATTTCACAACCATTGGAGGTAAAATTTACGAAATGGTTAGTGTCACAAATTTGGCTAATACTTAGAAGGTTAGCTTTCATACCTTCAACGTAGAGTACATCCTTGATTTTCGGTACACCGGGTAACTTAATTGTACCTTTACCTTTGACATAGGCGGTGCTACCATCACCAAATGTTACAACTTCTCCATCTTGACTTTTGAAGTGACTAAAGCATGATTTGTCTCCAGTCATGTGCCTGTTACAACCACTATCAAGAAACCAATCAAGTGAGTTACATGCTTTATAGGCAATTAAAGCAACATTAGCCTTCAACTTACCCTTCTTAACCCACACAGATTTTTCTTTTGTATTGTCTTGGGTGGGTTTAGTGGTCTTAGGAACAACTACTTTGGAGTTAGTCGGTTCCTTCTTTGGTTTGTAAGGAGTTTTACCTTTGGGTACATTACCTTGTGTACTCTTTGTGAGTTTTGAGATCTCACAGGAAAGGTTCCTTGCTTTTACTTGCAATTTTTTATATTAATAGAGAAGGTTTGCTTTTCTTTGTTCTTTGAAAGAATCTTCTATATAAAATTTGCAAGTATCTTGCAAGTGACCTGAAATACCACAATATGAACACATTTCAGCAAAATAAGTACCTTTTGCCTTACCCAGATTTTTTGTTGCTTGGGTGGATGTGCTCTTAGGAGAGATCTTTTGAGCATGTTGCTCTTTGACTTTCACAAACTTTATCCCTTGTGGTGAGTTGGAACTCACTGTAGCATCATAACCTAATCCCTTCTTATCATTCGCAGTTTTGGCTGCATTCAACAAGTTAGATATAAAATTAGAACCATGATTAAATTTATCTAATAAGTCATTTGATAAGACCAAGTCTCTCTTGGTTGCAGCAAGAGTGAAATTAAGAGACTTGATTTCATCTAAGGTTTTTTCATGATCCAACTCAAGAGAATTAATCTTGATAAGTAGCCTTGAAATCTCCTCTTCAAGTTGCTTTATTTTGTTAGAACTTTCTTGCAACTTGATCATGGCTTCATCCCGTTCAGTTTGCATGAATGTCAACTTCTCATTCAGCTTTGTCCGGAGCTTTGTTTGGACATTCATTAGCTATGTGTCTAAAACCATGACATTTGAAGCATTGAGCTTCCATGGAGTTCTTCTTCTCAAACTTTTTTATCAAAGTTCTTGACTTTGTCATGTGGCCTTATTTTGGAAGATGAACCAAATCTTGGTTTTTGAAACCTCTCCTTTTTGTTCTTCAAGAAACTCTTGAATTGTCTTGTGAGAAGATCCATTTCTTCATCACTTGCGAAGTCTTTTTCTTCCTTGGAACTTCTTGAGGCTGTAAAAGCAATGTTCTTTGATTTCCTTGAAGATTTGAAACCAAATGGCCTTAAATTTCCTGCAAGTTCTTCAGGGAGAATAACATCAATATTCTCTCTTCAATAGCCGTAACTTTGGCTTGAAATCTCTTGGGGAGAGATCTCAAAACCTTATGAACTATTTTGGAGTTAGAAATTACATCACCCAAAGCAAAAGAGTTGTTGACAATGTCATTTAATTTGGCATAAAATTCATCAAAGGTTTCGTTGTCATCCATTCTAATGGTTTCAAATTGGGTAGTTAACATTTGAAGCTTTGCTATTCTAATAGTCCTAGTACCTTCATAGGTTACCATTAAAATGTCCCATTCCTCCTTTGCTACTTCACAATTAGATATGCGACGAAATTCGTCAGCCGTTATAGCAGCATAGATGGCATTGAGAGCTTTGCTATTTCTTGTAGCAGCCTCAGTCTCATCAGTAGTCCATTGGCCTTCCGGTTTAGGAACTTCTCTAGAGTTATCTCTGGTACCAGTCATCATGGTAGAAGGAGACCAAACAGCTTCTACAGTTCTCCAAACTCTTTGGTCTAGGGACTTAAGGAAAACCCTCATTCTAGCTTTCCAATAGGGATAGTTGCTACCATTGAACAATGGTGGTTTGTTTAGAGCACTACCCTCTCTTTATGAATCCATTTGGTCACAATAGTGATCACACTAGGGTTGTTAAACCCAACAAGTGAACCTGCTCTGATACCAATTGAAAGTCTAAGTACCCTTCGGTTTTAGTTGGAATAACTGCATTTCAATATGACTAAGGTTAAGGATCACACAATCACCTAATAGAAATTAAAAAGGTGATAAAGAATAAAACAATAATCTCCAACAGTGGAGCCAGAATCCGGCGCGCACCACGCTACGCGAGAAATGCGTGCGCAGGAAAAACGCATGAGTAGGATTCGCCCACCTGAGGGGGTGTGAATGTAATATGTATGGAGTCGCTACCTGATTTATGGGAATCAGGACCCAAGATTTTGAAAAATCGACCTAAATCTAGTTTTCTAAGAAAACTATGGCGATAATCCAAAATGGATGGTCTGCGGTAAGAGAAATGGATAAGGGGATCAAGGTACGGGTTGGGAAGGTGTTAGGCACCCAACAACCGCCCGCCCGTGAGAATGGCCTCTACTTTGCGATTAAAGTTTTTAGGGAATGAATGATTAAACTAAGCAATGCTATACATATATAACTGCACTGAGATAAATGAATGAATAAATAAATAAAGAATAAGTCCCCTAAATCTACATGCCAGGATAGATAGTTCTAGGGCGAAAGAATGCATACATTCATCTGGCTGAATGCTGCAAAAGAAAGCGACGTGCACCATCAGTAGGCTCGTGCGCAAAAAACATAGTGACGTGGATGTGCTCTGTATCCACGCACAAACAAAGGGTGTGATACATGTAATATGTACACGTACACTCAAATATATGATATGGTGATGTGTACACCATACACTGGGGGTGATCACGTGCGGTATGCCACGTGCACGAAAAGAGAGAATCATGTCCTTAAACATGAAACTCAAATGATTCACACGTATGTGTGTGTCATCAAAATAGAGAAATCACGTCCTTGAACGCAATTCTCGAAAAATGGGCAATTATGTCTTTAGACATACGCCGAAACGGATTCACGTTTTGTATGCACATTTCCGGATGAAGTAGGGATCACATTCGATATAGAACGTGCCGAAAAAGGATCATATGTGAGAAACATATGCCCGGAATGGAAAGGGTCCATTGCATCCGTAGACGTGGACCTCAAAGAGGGATCATATCCATCATAGGACATGCCCAAAAGAAAGATAGATTCATAACACCCTTAGGCGTGAATCTCAAAGAGGGATTACGTCTATCATAGGACATGCCCAAAGTAAAGGTAGATTCATAACACCCTTAGGCGTGAATCTCAAAAGGGGATCATATCTAACATAAGACATGCCCAGAAAGGGATCACACATTACACGTGTGCCCGAGAAATGCGAGCGTCGGTGGGACGCAAAGAATGCATGCCCTATGCTCTAATATCGCATGAGGGTATCTAAAGATTCCTAATCTGGTTTAGGATGATCTTGACCCTATATGCATGAAAAACCCTAAGTTAAATGTGATGCATTTTAAAAATCGTCTTCTTTCAAAACGTCAAAACATTTAAAGCAAAAGTGAGGGTAAAATAAGAATTTCACATCGAGTAAGACTCTACATACCCTCGAAAACAACATACAATCCTAGGCTAATGCAACCTAGTTACTAGTCAAACAAACCTAGACCTTGGTCTGATTATTAGATTTTTAATTGTTTGGCTAGTTAGGTCCTTAGACCCAGAACAAGGAAGTGGGCCCGTGGGGCCGAATATGGAATGGGCCTATGGGCTCAAAATGGAGGGGTAGGCTCGAAGGCCCAAGGTCAGAAAGTAGGCCCATATGCCCACAAACGAGGAATAGGCCCGTAGGGCCAGAATGAAGAAACGGGCCTAGAGGCCCAAAAACCGGGAATGGACCCGTAGACCCACAATGGAGAAATGGGCTCATGTGCCTAAAAATTAGAAGTGGGTCTGTAGGCCTAAATGTGAGAAAATGAGTTTGTGGGCCCAACATGGGGATATGGGTCCATAAGCTCGTGATGGAAGTGGACCCGTGGGCTTAGAGGTGAGCAAATGAGCCCTTAGGCTCTAAAATAGAGAAATGGGCTTATATGCCCAAAACATGACAATAGGCCCGTGGGTGAGAAAATGAACTCGTGGGCCTAGCATGGGGATATGGGCCCATAAGCTTGAAATGGGAGTGGGCCCGTGGGCTCAAAGGTGAGCAAATAGTCCCTTAGGCTTCAAAATAGAGAAATGGGCTTACATACCCAAAACATGACAATAGGCCCGTTGTAGGGAAATAGGCTCTTAGGCCGAACACAAGGAAGTGGACTCGTGGGCCCAAAATGGGAAAATGCGCCCCTTAGGCCCAAAATGGGAAAACAGGCCCGCAGGCCCAACACAGCTTATCAAAAGTTTTATTCAAGTGTTGATTTCTCATAAACTAGCAAAAGCAATTAATACACAAGATATGGATAACTGATTACTTAAAATGCATAAACAAATGAAATAAGGCCACTAATCAAGAAATTATGCAATAAAATGTAAAATTGGTATTAACATGCTTTATTTAAACAAATGAATAATACATGCACAAAAATATATCATCACATGCTTACTTATTTTATTCATGCATTATTTTTATTTTTATTTTTAGAAATAATATTATGGAAAATATTTAAAGCAAGGATTTTAACCCTTATTCACGTATTTATTATGTCGCATGCAAAATTTGATTGCATCATCAAAACACCATTACACCATGGATTTCATCATACCTCATCACATGTTATACATTCTTCAAATAGAAAGAAACGAAGGATGGGATGGAGATTTCACCTAGTTGGCACGAGTCCTCGGATNGGGGTGTGCAAAAATTTGGCGTTTATAGATGCCCCTCCTCGCCAGAGACCGCTTGCGGACGAATGGCGAAGCCGACGATGCCTAATTTTCTCGCACTGGTGAAATGGTCAAACATAAAAGTCCAATGATCTAGGTTGTGAATTCGGCTGACTGTTCGTAGTCTGCCGAAGTCGGGCACGAATTTTACCGGTCTGCTTCCGAACTAGTTTGACCCTTACGATTGAGTGTAGATTTGTGCGGTACTGCCGACCTTGATCGGACAGTCACTGGACCTGCATACTCCTGCCAACTCTGCTGTGGCAAGAAGTGGTCCGTAATTCTTTGGCATTTTGCTGGGTTTTATATGGCCTAAAAGATGGTTTTGAGAACCAGATCATTTTTCTTTTTGAAAGATCCATTTTGATAATAATAATTTTTTTTTAAATTACCCAGATGGCAAGGGGAGATCTCTTGCTTGATCGCTACCGTGGGATTTGTGCATCATGCCAGGGTTTTTACACCACTCAATTATATCAACGCTTCATCTACTTCCTTGATCTTGTTTGAATGACTGGAGCCTGAGAGATGATCTGGTTTTATCACTTCCCCCAATAAATGTGTTCTTTCACCTTTTTCTGTGTGCACTCTTCCTTTTTTATCATTATTGCTTCTTTATTTTATTTTTATTTTTTTTGCTTTCAGTTTCTTTTTCTCCACTTTATCATTAATGGGGGGTGGTTGAAGTGGGCCCTCTTTCCAACCTTTCACGTGCTTCTATGTGAAGAGTTAACCAAACCCGCTCCCTCTTCCTTCGAGTTTTATAAATACCCGATGATTCATGGTTTGATGTCCACACCAATCCTCTTCTATCTTGTTCTTCCTTCTTTTGTTGCTTTCTTGAGAGAATGAACGCTTTTTATGCTTGGGTGCACAATCTTGATGACTTTGAAAACTCCTTCATCCGAGCTCACTGCATCGGACATGTCTCTAGCCTCGTGGGGTTCCATTTAGATATGGACCTCTTGAGGGCGGCAGCCACTTGTTGGGTTCGTGATCTTCATATCTTCCGTTTTGGTTTCTGCGACATGTGCCCTACCATTGAGGAATTTAGCAAAATCCTTGGCATTTCTTCTGATGGGCCTCTCTTCGCCCCTCCTCCTGGTTGAGTTTCCAGACTAGATTTCAGTCGTTTTTTGGGCGGGCGCTATCGCCACTCCCTTGACCATGTCTTTCTTCCAAATGGGGTGCATATTGAAAACCTTGTTCGTCATTTCTGCCCATGCGAGGATCCTGAGGTTCGTTGTTGGGCATTGTGCATTGCGCTTCTGGGCAAGTACCTGTTTCACATAGACGGACGGAGGTGCTCTCCCACGGTGGTTGCTGTCTTGCAGCAGGCTAGAGTGGGTCGGGCTTATGTGCCTACCATCTTGGGGGAGCTTTTCGACAGCTCAAACTCTTACGCCGAGACAATGCAGATCCGGGGTAGCCTCTACTTGCTTCAGGTATTCTCCTTTTCGAGTTCTTTTCATTGTCCTTCTTATCACTGCTGAGGTATTAATGCGTCCTGGTTCTTTTCTAGATATGGCTTGTGGAACACCTGCGGCTTAATGACGCGATCGAGAATCATGTATTGACCTTGAATGTGATCCGAGTTCACCGGGAGCGTGGCTATCATAAGCGTTAACAAGAAGACACAGTTGGTTGGCTGCAGCATCTGTCCAACAGGGCTGTTCACTGGCATCTTCACTATTGGCATGTGCGTCTGGAGTTTCTGAACACATATGGTTACAACATCGTGTCGATCATGAGCTTTACACAGAGGACCTTTTATTGCCCGCTTCTCATCCTCAGGCAATACGGGATTAATCAACCTGTACCAGATCTTTTTGGTCATTTCTTTGGTCCTGCTCATGTCACCCCTCGCATCATTATTGCCACTGCTCGGTCTTGGCATTTGTGACCTTTGATTGAGCCACCGATCCTTCCGGTGGAGAACCCCATACGTGTGGAGGGATACCGTCAATGGCGTACTTCTTTCCTCACTTTAGCACCTACAAACGATGCTGCTGACGGACATAGAGGAAACGAAGAGGATTGATCGTGGCTTCCTTGTATGCCTGGAAATGAAAACAAAGGAACTCCATTAGCGATGGGCTTTTTTTTTCTTTTTCCTCGTCTTTTCGTCTCTTTTTTTTTTTGAGGGTTCGTTGGTGCTATTTCCCTGCAAAACTTGTTAGTTGCCATATGAGCAAGGTAAATTAAATAAAGAGAGTTTGGAACGTTTGCATCTTTGCAGTTTATTCACTGTTTTGTGCTCGATGAATCCATCAATTATGCCATAACCAACAACTTTCACATGCCACTTATCGTGACCCTTCATGCATAAAAAAAATGCCCTTGCCTTTTGGGAAATTTGCCTCAGATGCCTAAACTAGAGTCATGTAAAACATGCCCCTAGCATCCTAGATTTTTCCTCATAGGCTTCCCGTCGGGCGAGGTTTTGAAAACAAAACATGCGCGTCCTTTAAAAATCTTTTCTGAAGCTGATATGACAAATACGCAATATTTTGTAAACCTCTCTTATCCTTTGTGGATTTTTACCTCGAATGCCTAAACCAGAGCCATGTAAAACATGCCCTTAGCATCCTAGGTTTATCCTGATAGGCTCCCTGCCGGATAAGGTTTTATTTTTATTTTTTTTATTTTATTTTTTAAAAAAAAATTCAAACACAGAGCAATTAGACATCTTAGCTTGGATACGATTATGAATACTTGCCCAGATAGTAAGGGTCACGTCGATAGGTCGCCACTTTCTTTGGTTGACCTTGTATCACTTCGCCTGTCATCCTCTGACTTCGCTCGCTGGATCTGATGGGTACCAATTTATCTAGAGATTCGAGTTGGGCACGGATATCGTTGCCATTAGGAAATCACGCTCCTTCTGGATGAGGACTGTCTGCGCGTTTACCTGTCTTGTAGCTTGTTCTTTCAGTTGTGTTTGCCGACTAGTCCTTTGACTCTGAGGGTGTTGGCACTTCAAAGCTCACAAATAAGGATCAAATTTTCTCAAGTCTTGATTTTTCAGACTACGAATTCTATTCTTGATTTTTTTTCTCTTCTTCATTTTTTTTGGAGGTTCACCACCTTTCTCGTCGACCAAAGACTCATGTCGCTCACAGGGTCCATGAGGTCTTTTAGATTGTAGCGTGGCTTAGGTTGGCTAGAAAAAAAGGATAAAAGCTCAAAAATTGATGAGTCTGACTCTCTAAGGTTTCCCCTCTTTTTACTACTGCCCCTTGCTTAACTCAGGGCTTGTGAGCATATTATTGCTTTTTTTTTGGGTTTTTCTATTTTTTTTTTTGGATTTTTGATTTTTCGATTTTTTTGGATCTTTGATTTTTGAAATTTTTTGGAGTTTTTGATCCTTGATTTTTTTTTTTGGATTTTATGGATATTGTTGCCCCTTGGGTAGGAACATATGTACAAACGGGAAGACAAAATCTCTCCAGTTTAGAGAGGGGATTATTTGCTATGTAAAAAAGGAAAGACTTAGGCTCAAAATCGTTTTCTAGTGGAAATGATGTTTCGACTAGGTTTTTTTTTTGGAATTTTAGATATCGGCCAAAGAAATGCCACATTTTAGGACCTCTGTCGGCTTCACTTGCCCCTAGTCTAATAGTCGAGTGGCTACCTTAGGCGTAGTACTTCTTGAGTTGATCCGCATTTGTAGGCCTTTGGTGCTCAATCCCATCAAGGTCTGTCAATTGGACTGCCATTCCCGGAAGGATGTTCTTGATGATGTAGGGAACTTCCCAATTTGGTTTGAACTTGCCCCTTGCGTCAGAATGATCTACAAGTCTGATTTCTTTAAGCACAAGGTCTCCTACGTTCAAATTCCTTGGTCGAACTTTCTTGTTAAAGCTACGAGCTATCCTTTGTTAGTAAGACTGTGCATGACATGCTGTGTCTATCCTTTTCTCATCAATGCAGTTCAAGACATCTATCCTGGACTGAATTCAATCGGCTTCATCTTCGGTTCCTTCCATTAGAACTCTGAGAGTTGGAATTTCAATTTCGATTGGAAGTACTGCCTCCATTCCGTATACAAGAGAGAACGGTGTTGCCCATGTTGGCGTTCGAATTGAGGTGCGATAGGCCCATAGTGCATATGGCAACTTGTCACTCCGATCTTTGTACGTCACCGTCATCTTTTTCATAATCTTGACCAATATCTTGTTGGCAGCCTCCACCGCACCATTAGTCTGGGGCCTGTGAGGCGACGAGTTGTGGTACTGGATCCTGTACTTGTTAAACAAATGGCTTACCTCGGAACTGAGGAAGTTTGGGCCGTTATCTGAGACGATTTCGTGAGGCACTCCATATCTACAGATGATTTGATTCTGGATGAACTTCGCAGTGGGGGCCGACTTGATACTTTTACACGAGATCGCTTCTACCCATTTTGTAAAATAGTCGATGGCGACGATGATGTGGTCATGTCCGCTTGATGAAGATGGGCGTATCTTGCCTATCACATCAATCCCCCATGTTGAAAAGGGCCAAGGCGATGTCAGACAGTTTCGATTTGTCGGGGGAACATGGATCAGATCTCCGTGTATCTGGCATTCATGACATTTTCTGACAAACTTTTTACAGTCAGTATCCATTGTTCGCTAGTAGTACCCATACCTGCGGATCTTTTTAGCCAACATTCGACCACTCCTGTGCGAACCACATACCCCAGCGTGGACTTCATCTAGAATGTTCAGTGCTTAATCTTTGTCTACACATCTTAGTAATGTATTGTCGAAGGATCTCTTGAATACATGACCTCCACATATAGCAAAGCCTGATGCCCATGATCTAATAAACCGCCGATCTATCCTGGTTGCGCCTTCTGGATATTCTTGTGTTTCCAAAAACCTTTTAATATCTGCATACCAAGGCTCACTAGGCTCCTCTTCTTCGAACTCATTCACTTGATAACAATGTGCAGGCTCGTCCCTCTGAATCACCTCAATTGGTCGAATCGTAGCTCCTTCAGGAATGGTAAGCCAGGATGATAATACTGCTAAGGCATTGGCGCAGTAGTTCTTATTTCTGAATATATGATGGAACTCGACCTCATCGAACTCCTCGACCAATTTTAGCAGATATTCATAATAAGGAATTAACTGTTCGTTTTTCAGCTTCTATTCACCCTGAACCTGTTTGATGATTAATAGAGAATCACCATAAACCATCAACCTTTTAACTGAGAGGGCAAGAGCTGCTTTCAGACCGGCGATGCAAGCCTCGTACTCTGCTATGTTGTTTGTGCAATGAAACCCCAATCTGATGGCAATAGGCGTTCTGACTCCTTCGGGGGACACTAGCATGGCCCCTATTCCTCTACCTATCTTGTTGTGGGCTCCGTCGAAGTACATTTTCCAAGGTGCATCTTCTTCTAACTCTTCTGGTTCTGTGGATAATATGTGCTCATCAGGGAATTCTGTTACCACTGTTCTTTTATCTGGAAGAGGATGAGCGGCAAGATGGTCAGCTACTGCTTTCCCCTTTATGGACTTTTGTGTGACATAAGTTATGTCGAACTCTGCTATGTAGTTTTTCTAGATAATGCTGGCTTCTCGAACAGATATTTAATTGGATCCATCCGTGCAAGCAGTTGGATTGAATGTGACAACATGTAATGTCTGAGCCTTTTCGTGGCCCATACCAACGCAAAACAAGTCTTCTCTAAAGGTGTGTATTTTGTCTCATATCCGGATAAAGTCTTGCTGATGTAGTAAATGACTCTTTCTTTACCACTGTTTTCATGATATTGTCCTAGAGCTGCCCCCACAGAAGTGTCAGTCATGGAGATGTATAGGATCAAAGGCCTCCCCGGAATAGGCGGGACTAGTACCGGAGGGTTCAACAGATATTCCTTGATTCTGACAATTGCTTTTTGACAATCTTCATTCCATTTTTTGAGAACATCTTTTCTAAGCAATTTGAAGATGGGATCACAAATGGGCGTGAGTTGGGCTATGAATCTGCTGATGTACTGAATCCTTCCTAGAAACCCTCGAATCTCTTTTTCGTTGCGAGGTGGAGGCATATCTGCAATAGCCTTCACTTTGGCTAGATCAACTTCGATACCTCTGTGGCTGACGATAAATCCTAATAATTTTTCTGATTTAACCCCGAATACACATTTACTAGGGTTGAGCCTTAGCTTGAATTTCCTTAGACGCTTGAAAAGCTTGGTCAAGTCCTTGATGTGATCCTCTCTTCTTTCCGATTTGGCAATCATGTCATCCACGTAAACCTCTAATTCTTTGTGGATCATGTCGTGGAAGAGAGTAGTCATAGCCCTTTGGTAAGTAGCTCCAGCGTTCTTGAGTCCGAATGGCATTACCCTGTAGCAGTAAATTCCCCAAGGTGTGATGAATGATGTCTTGGCCATATCCTCTTCTACCATTCTGATTTGATTATATCCAGAGAACCCGTCCATAAAAGACAACAAGCCATGTCCAGCGGCATTGTCGACTGATATGTCGATATGAGGCAATGGGAAGTCATCTTTCGGACTTGCTTTGTTGAGATTTCGGTAATCAATGCACATCCGAACCTTTTCCATCCTTCTTGGGTGCTAGCACAATATTTGCCAACCAGTCGGTGTATGTGATTGGGACTAGAATTTTTGCATCTAGCTGCTTGGTGATTTCTTCTTTGATCTTCATGGTCCATTCTGGTCTCAATATTCTGAGCTTCTGCTTAACTGGTTTAGCATCAGGATAAGTAGGTAGCCTGTGAACCACCATTTCAGTGTCCAGCCCTGGCATGTCCTCATATGACCAAGCAAAGATATCTTTGTACTCCTTTAGCAACCCAATCATAACCTCCCTTTCATCTAGAGACAAGGTGGTACCAATCTTCACCAACTGAGGCTGGTTTTTAGAGAGCAGGTTTATCAATTCAGAGTCTTCCTCAGTCGATGTCGACCTGTCTTCATGACGATCTAGCAACTCCTGGATCTCCTCAGGCCCTTCCTCCTGAATAGCTATCCAGTCATTATTTTCGGACACATGTTCATGTTCACTACCAATTTCGAGGTCCAGAACTTATTCCCCAAAATCAGTTTTATTTATGTACAAAACATCTTTGTGGTCTTTTGGTTTTTCAATTTTTTGTCATTTTTGGAAATATTTTGATTTTTTTGGTTTTTTGAAAATAATGGAAAACTCAAAGTAGAAACGAAATCTATTGGGGACCACATTTCTTCCTCTTCAGACGAGGATGCCCATTTTTTCGGTTGATTCAGGTTGTTTTTTTTGGGTGCCAGATGTTGTGGCATCAGAAGACTTACCTGCACAAGGATTAGTATCGAGAACAGTATCATCATTAATAGAACGTACAAAGAGATGAGGTTGAAGGTCTGTCTCTTTCGAGACCATATTGATCCATTGCATACCTGCGGGGCTTTTATAAGGCTTTCCTTTTGACCTTTCGCGGTCGATGTCTGCCTGATTATTGATTGTTTGAGGAGACGCTTTTATTACCTGTGTGATAATACGCTCTGAGCTGGACGCGATCTTTTCCTTTCGAATAGGCTGAAGGCGCGCTCGAAATTGCACTGTTGTTATCCTCTTCATGCAGGGAGGGAGATATTTGCGGTATTTTTCTCCTGTCCTCTTCTTGCTCAGAGGTTTGAAGGCTGCACGATATTCTTCCGAATTTGCCCATTAGGTCTTCGATGATATGTACTCCTCGGCAGTCATCCTTCTCAAGCTCGAGGTTGCCGTGTCATCCAACTCCGAGTCCTCGGAGATCATGTGAACACTCGGAACACTATGCTACTCGGGACAGGATTCTATGTATAGCTGGTTGATCCCTATCAGTAGTATGTAATCCGATTTATTCTTGAACAAATTTCATGTGGGCCTTGATTACCTCGCATGCCCCAAAAATGGAGTTTAGATTTCAGGTGAATTTCAGCTCACACGACCCCTTAGGGACACGTCCATATCTTACACGCGTGTGACCTGGAAGGTACCTTTTTTAAAATTCAATCTTTTTTTAAAAAAATGGACACGGCGTACTCTTGTGTGCGTGTACGACCCAGTGGGTACATTTTTTGAAATTCCATTGTTTGGAAATTAGACACATGCATCTGGCGCACATGAATGTAACGCCCCAATTTGAAACTCAAATCTCTAAGAGATTAAATCGCATCTCGAGGCATTAAGTTAACTATACAAGGTAACTAATTAGTACTAAACAAACCTAAACAAAGGTTTACAAACCTAATCAGAGTGAAACTAATATAGCTCGGGAAAACTAAATCACCTTAAAATATGGATAGGCCCAACGGAAAATTCGCCAGAATTTCCCCTGTATTTTCAGGGTTCTCAACCTGTCATAAACCTGTAGAAGAGATGATTTATCCACAAATAATATTTCTAAGTCATTCCAATCATCCACGATAGTCATATTATCTCATCAAGACTAGTCTACCTTACTTCATCAAAATAATAATACCTAGTCATCCACTAGGCTGGATTCAAACCACAATTCTAAACTGATGCCTCACTTAATAATATACATAGATAACTTGAGTTAAGTGATATAATATATATAAGTGTGTTTGTCTTATATACATATCTTAAGAAAATATATACAAAACAAGTGAGATAACATGCACCTCAAAAAGGCTAAATACAACACCTCAAGTGTAAGAAAG
>MVGT01003100.1:6569-32898 GCA_002174775.1 Macleaya cordata
AATTAGATTTATTATTTGAGAATTATATGAGATATATGGACCTCAAAGTAATAAATCAAAAGCTTAAGTAAGTGGGGCCCATATGGACCTAACTTGGAGCTAAAGATATGGGAAGAGAGTCTTTCACTATGAATAGAGATAGGGTTCATAAGATAGCCCACCCTAACTTGTATATCTAAAACTCTCTCCCAATTTAGAATTCAAGTTATGACCTTTATGGTTTTAGAAACCCAAAATTCGTAGTATATTCCCGTCCGAATTTAAAATCGGGTTTTGACGCACTTCGGGGCAGAATTGGAGATTCGCTATTTCACGCAAAGTTGTAGAAAATTCAATTTCCTACAAAATATATCATATAGGCGAATCGGATCAACCATTAGAGAGTTATGGCCGAAATATAGTTGTTGTATCTTTTCGAGTTTTCGACGACTGATCCAGAACGTGGGAGGAAGATCTGGGATTACATGCAAGCGTTTAAACGGTATGTATCTGATCTTCAAATCATTGTTTTAATTCATACATCCTCATGTGATCCTGTGAAGGGAAAATAGTTATTTGTTTCTGCTGCACAATTTAATCTAGACCCTATTTTCCCCAACAATGACTATATCAGACAATTAATAATAGATGGAGTTATTAATATAGTATATGTTAAGTCAAGCAATAATTTGGAGGATCCGCTTACTAAAGGGCTATCAAGAGATATAGTTAAGAATACATCTAGTGGAATGGGCTAAAACCCTTTTTATTAAAATTATCAGTAATGGTAACCCAACTTTGACTAGAACATCACTAATTCAAAGTTTAATGGGTAATAACAAGTTACAGATAAATGATTGTTCAAGCACTGGATTAATTATATAGCCCATTCCAAGATGATCAGTGCAGAAATGCTACGCGATAAGGATGAGTTATAAACTCTTAATGAGAGTTACAATAGTTTTGATATCTACAGTAGCATGGACATAAAATAAATCTTCACCTATATGAACATAAGAAGTGGTGCCACTTCTAGCAAGACTTCGGATTTTCTCTTGTAAATATTCATGAATCCAGGATGTAGCACAAGGCCATAATAGTGCTAAATTGATTTCAGAATTTTTAAAGGAAGAGACTAGGATATAATTATGTGTGTGGTATTTTCGGTTTTAACAAAAGAAGATTTGGTTTAAGCTAAGGCCACCTAAATCTTCGTTAAAACATTGATTTACTTACACTAATTAAAGGTTTAAATCGAAAGATACCTTTTTGTATACATAAAAATATCAATTTGACTATGAGTACATAGTTACAATCTAGTGAGGGATTGTTGAAAGACTGTAACTTAATGAATTGTACGGTTGTACGTTGTACTACTTTGTTGTGAAAATATATACATTGAATCATAACCAAAGAGGTACAACTTTTCAAATATATATGAAGGTGTATACATTGAATCATAACCAAAGAGGTACAACATTTCAAATATGAAAGTGTATGCATTAGATCATATCCAAGTGACATAACCTTTCATAAATAGACACAACTTTTGAAGGTTGTGTCAGTACATGTATAAAATTGAAGAGTTGTAACTCTTCAATTGTAATCTTTCAAACTCTATAAATAGAGTTGGACGAAATTGAGAAGTGATATAACAATATATTAAAATCTCTCTCTCTCTCTCTCCCTCTCTCTCTCTCTCTCTCTCTCTCTCTCTTCCCCCTTGGTACATAGTCTTGTAGTGTGCTTCCTTATAATAAAATTCTAAGATAATTTCTGATTTTGTTAAACCACAAATTCTAGACTTTGTTGTATCTTGGAAGTGATTTGCTTAGAACCCATTAGCAACTCTATACAAGTGGGGGCAAATATCACTTTAAGGAAAGCGATTAACGTGCCTCAAAGTCTTTGTTTCAGATTCTTCAATATTAAAGTTCTAACAAATGGTAATGGTGAAATGTTTTATTTTGAGAAAGAGAGAGGTGTGTTCTTGGGGTTCTTCATGTATGAGTTTCTTGATGTTCTCATGGGTTGGAGACTTGTTGTTGTCAAATATACGGTGAGTATGGTGTGGTATACATACCCAAGATATGGTTGCTTATTGTACTTATTTTATCATTGATAGTGGATGTTTCACCGGTGCGTCGTGATTTTTTCCCCGGATTTAAAATTTCCATATAAATTCTTTATGTTGTAGATTGATGGCGTTTACTATTAATTTTTTTTATATTTGTAATATTTATTCGGGTATGTTGCACATGACTTTGATGATCCACAGTTTGCTTTTGTGTTTGTTTGGTATTGGAATAATCCAATATGTAGGGGTTTGGCGAGATGCCCAACACTGGCCACATAGAGAAAAAAAATCCTACTGTAAAGAAAGTCTTTTCTTACACAATTATATTTTCGGTAACGCAAGGCTTACAGAAAACCCTATAAAATTTCTTATCAAAAGCACAATCTACGATGGACACATATCACTTTGAGATATATGCAAATTACAAGGGTATGTGAAAAATAGTTCCACTGGAAGATTAGTTTTGGATAGGAAATTATGTAGGGTTTTACCGTAAATTTAACATTATCCTTACAATGATATATTGAGCTAGCTGCAACTTGCCACGTGGAATAAAAAGGTCAAACAGGTTGAACTTGGAATTTGGAATCCTTCTGCACTACCCCAATGATCAACAGAAACATGAACCCCAAGCCCTAAATCCCATAATTCATTGAGGATAAGGATTGTGTGAAATATAAAAAGGTATTTTTCAAAAATCTGGTATTAAATACTGATTCACTTTCTAATATGAGTAGACTTCGCTAAGTATACAATAATAATACTATTATTATTTTAGAAAAATATAGGAAATTTTGGCCAAAAACCCCTACTTGAAAAACGTTTTAGGATTTAGCCCAACAAACGTTTTCTTTTAGTCTAAGGCCCAAGGATAACTGACTCGGAGAGGGTTTCACTGAAACCCTCTTCCTATAAATTACACACACTGAAACCCTCTGACTGAAACCCTCTTGGGCCTTAGACTAAAAGAAAACGTTTGTTGGGCTAAATCCTAAAACGTTTTCCCCTCTGACTGAAACCCTCTTGGGCCTTAGACTAAAAGAAAACGTTTGTTGGGCTAAATCCTAAAACGTTTTCCAAGTAGGGGTTTTTGGCCAAAATCCCCTAGAATATATTATATTTTTTAAATTTTAATTATTAATTAAACAATATTGCTTTTAAAAAATTTTACATTTGTTGTCGCTAAAAAAATTATATTTTATCAAAATTTAAATTGAATGCATTTTCACCCCTCTATTTCTTTTGTATCATCCGAAAAAGGGGTGAAAAAATTATCAAAATTCTGTGTTGTAGATTGACCTCCTATGGGGTCCCTCAAAGTCAACTATAAATTTGGAACTGCAAAAATTTACCTGATGCGAATCACAACGGTGAACCAAGCATATTGTAAACATCTATCAAATGTTAACTTACTAGGGAATTGAACGATCCAGAATGCTGCAACTTATATAACCTAATTCTACTAGGGTTTAAAGCTTCATGAATGGCAGACTTCCTGAAAAGATACACACTTAATTACCATTTCAGCTAGAAATGGTTAAGTAGTTGACAAAAAAAAAAAAAAGGAATTGTTGATTTTACAGCTCAACCCTGAAAATGTTTACAAAAAAAAGAAACAAACTCACCTACTAACCTGATGAAAATATATGCAATTTCTTGAGATTTTAACTAAAAATAAACTGAAACTTGCCTGGAAGTTTCTCTTGTGGAAGCCTTAGCTAAAAACAGATCTAACTTGCAGGGGCCATTCTATGTGGAAAAAGACTTCTCCTTCAAGGTTTTAGTACAAGATTTTCTCGTCCATGGAGTCGAAGTGAATGAGAACAAATACCAATCAAGGCCAATAATAACGACATCAATGGTGTCGGTGATTGGGAAAAAAAAAAAAAAACGATTTCTTGCAAACCATTGTAAGAGAATCACATCAACTGATTGACGCTTGTTATCGCAGGCAAAATTAAGAACAAAAGACGTTTAGTAGGTAACAAGCACCAAATCTGTTTCTAAGTAGGTATGGTAGAAAATATTTTCTCAGGAAAAATTAGCAAACCATGCTTGAAGCTTCAATGGATTGAAAGTAGAATACATTGAGATTTCTAAGTTCAACAAGACAAATGAAGGTGTAAAGAACATTTTACATGAATTTTACATTGAATAATTCTCGACCAATATTGCAAACCCAAGTTAGAAAATGTTAACAAAGAATGGTATAATTGAAGAAGAGGGGATGAGCTCTGATGATGACGAATGACGATGAATGTATAAGAAAAAATCACATCATATCAGGTGGGCTCCAAGAATCTGATCCATCAAACTTTTACCTGTACAGATAAGATGAAAATGAGAAACTAGACGTAAGAACTATGATGAAGTATCTTTAATGTAGTAAACCTATCAAAACAAGAGAAACTTTAATTTAGTACGAAATTCAGATGAAAGGTTCATTGACTTTGACATTTTCCACAACATGACATTGACATATGAAGGTTCATACTTTGAATTTCTGCCCTTATTGTTTTTCTTTTCCATTTACAATAGTTGGAAGTCCATGAATAACCCAGAGGGACTAATTAAAGGGAAGATGAAGAATATCATAAGATTTTAAGAATATCATATTAAAGTTAGATTTTAAAAAAGAACTCGAGTACTACAAAAAAAAAAAAAAACTCATGTTCCTTCTACACTATTCAACAAGGACAGTAATCAACGGAACCTTTACTTAAGTTTCAGCTATTAGTTACGTATTGTCTATACAATTAGTTGAATGTAAACTCATCTAAATGCATTCTTTCCAATATTTTAAACTTTGAACTGCAGTTGCAAGTTCATGTGAACACCCTCTCCAAAGTCAGACTGGACTCATCACCATGTAGGCACAACAATTGTTTTATACTACCAACATACGTAAATGAAACATTTCTATCTTATTTTCTGCAGTATGATTCATTCCATGTCCATAGCTTAGTCGCATTCCTACTAACCCTGCCATGACCCAGCAACGTTAATGACTTTGTTATGCACTAGACCCAAATAGCCTCCAACCAGCTACTGGCTTCATTCTATTACTCATCATTAGCAAGAACAATAATGGTTCATCTTGACAAATGAAAAATCATGTGTAGTATAGATTTAACAACCTGCGCTCCAAAGAGATTGATAATCCTATTTGGCACATATGAGTGAACTTGACTAAATTTTTGTGTATTGAGAATCGCCTTTCCATACAGTCACTATACCCTTGGGCAAAAGAGAGACATGGGTGACAAAAGGTTTCATATGTGTCTCTATCCCACGAAGAGGCACCATTTGCGGGGTTTTAAGGTGTTAGAAGATTAAATAAATATATATAAGGGGCAGAGAGGCTACACATTTGGTATCTCTCTACCCCCTCATTTTCTTCCTCTTTTCTTCTTCTTCCTCTTCTTCTTCTACTTCTTCTTCTCTTTCAACTTGGTATCAGAGAAACTTTATTTGTGCTTACTGATCCTTGGAGGATAGTTCTCCTTGCTGGTTTGTAGTCAAACAGCAGATTCGAGTGTGGTGGTTTAAAACCTAATCGAATAGTATGGAACCAGTTGTGGCTCGTAATGTTCAGTTTACGAAGACTGCACTGCTGGTTTGGATTCGTCTTAAGGCATTATTTTCTCAAGAAAGGAATGTCACTCGCATTTATGACATCTTTGATGAAATGTTTAAATGTCGGCAGAGTGGTAAACGTTTAGTTGAATATTATAGTGTGATGAGTGGCCATTGGGAGGAGCTCGACATATATCAGTCGTTGAGTACTTCTGTTGAAGAATTGCAGAAACAACGTGAAGAATTTCGTATTGCTTTGTTCCTCTCCAATCTTGATTCTGATTACCGAGTGTTTAAAGATCAAATTCTAGCTGGTGAAACTCTTCCGACAGCGGAAAATGCTTTCTCTCGTCTTCAGCGAGCTTCTATAGGTACCACGGACGTCCCTCCTACTTCTCAAGAGTCTTCTGCAATGTATTCTCTTGAGGGTGGTCGTGGTAATGGTGGTAGAGGCGGTCGTGGTGGCCGTGGTGGTCGCGGCCGTGGAAATTGGGGTGGTCGTGGTGATGGTAGAGGGGGTCGTAGTGGCCGTGGTGGAGGTGGTCGTAGTTGTGGATCAAATCGATCTGAATGAAAATGCACATATTGTGGTGTGTCAGGGCACACAGAAGAGTATTGTTGGGATAAGTGGGGGAAGCCGGCTCATGCTAATCAGGTTTCTACTGACGTGGATATATCTACGTCTGTTGCAGCGCCTATGTCTGGTCCAAATGAAGATCTGTCATCTCAAATGAACCAACTTCTCCAACAATTAAAGGCACTCACCCCAGGTTCTTCATCCTCTACTGCTACTGCGGCCCATCAAGGTAATGCCGCATGTGTTGTTCGTCCATTTAACCTTTCCTCTTGGGTCATTGACTCTGGAGCTAGCGCTCGTATTTCTGGTATACCTTCTCTCTTTACAAACTTCCACTCTAGTATTTCCTCTCTTACTTTAGCTTATGGCTCTACTCGCACTGTTCTTGGAAAGGGTAACCTTCATCCCACCAACACTCTTAGTTTACCATCTAGTTTATATGTTAACAAATTTTCATTTAATTTATTATCTGTTAGTCAGCTTACAAAATTCCTTCATTGTTCTGTAACCTTTTCTCCTACTGGTTGTGTATTTCAGGATCTCAGGACACAGACGAGGATTGGTTCAGGGCATGAGAGGAATGGCCTATATTTTTTGGATGTTGTAGCTCCTGTTAGTTCTCCAGTTTCCGTTTTGAGTGCATCTGTTTCTCCCCTTCAGTGGCATTGCCGTCTTGGTCATCCGTCTTTAGAAAGATTAAAGTCACTTATTCCGCAGTTGAGTCATGTGTCAAAATTGGAATGTGAACCATGCCAACTTGGCAAACATCATCGGAGTTCCTTTCCTAGTAGTAGTACTAGTAATAGTCGTCAGTCCAGTCCTTTTGCTTTATTTCATTCTGATATTTGGGGTCCTTGTCGAACTAAAAGCTTATCTCAGTTTCAATATTTTGTTGTCTTTGTGGATGATTGCACTCGTATGACTTGGTTATTTTTAATGAAAAATCGTTCTGAATTACCAACTGTTCTTCATACATTTTATAATGAAATAAAAACCCAGTATGACACAACAATTAAGATTATTCGTTCTGATAATGCCCTAGAATATACACAAGGTTGTATGCAGATTTTTTGTGCAGATCATGGCATTATCCACCAGACTACTTGTCCACACACTTCTCAACAGAATGGGGTAACTGAACGCAGACATCGTCATCTGTTAGAAGTGGCTCGAACATTAATGTTGGCTAAGAATGTTCCAAAATCATATTGGGCAGACGCCGTTCTTACCGTAAATCACCTGATTAACCAGATGCCTTCTCGAGTTCTCGGTAATAAATCACCATTTTCTCTTGTAAATCCCAATGCCTCACCCTTTTCTATCTCTCCTCGTGTGCTTGGTTGTGTTGCTTTTGTTCATTTACTAGGACCTGGGCAAGATAAACTTTCTCCTCAATCTATTAAGTGTATATTTCTAGGATACCCCCGTACCCAGAAAGGATATCGTTGCTATTCCCCTACGACTCATTGTTGGTATGTAAGTGCTGATGTTACTTTTTTTGAATCTACATCTTATTTTTCAACATCCGGTTCTAATCTTGATGTTGATATTTTTTCTAGTTGTGAGGAGGAGCGGTTTACTCCTCTTCCTACTCTTCGAACTCCTTCTGAGTTGCCTACTGTTTCTAAGTCGTGTCCCGTGTCTAGTCCTGACCCAATTGTGTCCCAGTCCTTCTATTATACAGGTATACGAACGAAGGGTTGTTCCTCCACGGCCCCCTCCATCCTCTGTTGTAGCTCCTAGTGACTCTGTGACACAAGCATCCTCTTCTGATGACCTTCCCATCGCCAAACGAAAAGGTATTCGTTCTTGCGCCCAGCATCCTTTATCTAGTTATTTATCTTATAGTTAAAAGTAGAACAGTAAAGAAGAGAGAAGAAGAAGAAGAAGAAGAAGAAGAAGAAGAAGAAGAAGAAGAGAAGAAGAAGACGTGGGGGAGAGAGTATTATTTTACTAAAAAAATCTATCCCCCTTATATTTATTATTATATATATTCTAATACAAGATAAACAAAAAAATAGAAAGTAGTTTAGGAAAACTAAACTACTATTCACGTGTTACTGTTCACGTGAATAGTAACCCTATAAATAAAAACTACTAAATCTACTAAATCTAACACTCCCCCTCAAGCTGGAGCATAGAGATCAAATATGCCCAGCTTGTCACAAAATTGATGAAATGGTGACGGCGCAAGAGGCTTGGTAAGAATATCTGCCAACTGCTCCTCAGATTTCACATAGGGACATGTAATCTGTTTCCTTATCATCTTCTCACGAATAAAATGGCAGTCAACTTCAATATGTTTGGTACGCTCATGGAACACAGGATTACTCATAATGTACGTGGCTGCTTGATTATCACAAAACATCTGCATAGGACCAGGAACCTTAATCCCCATTTCACCAAGTAATGATTGGACCCATAACATTTCACAAATAGTGTGAGCCATAGCTCGATATTCAGCTTCAGCGCTGGACTTAGCCACTACTTGTTGCTTCTTACTACGCCAAGTAACTAGATTACCACCGACAAAGGTACAATACCCTGATGTGGAACGACGATCAACACGATCTCCAGCCCAATCTGCATCAGAATAACCAACTACGGAACCTACTACCGTCAAGGAATCACCAGTTTTCTTATATAATAAGCCACGACCTGGGGAACCCTTAAGATACCGAAGAATTCGACAAACAGCCTCAAAGTGTGGTTTCCGTGGTGCATGCATAAACTGACTAACAACTCCAACTGCATAAGTGATATCCGGACGAGTTACAGTTAGATAGATCAATTTGCCGACAAGCCTTCGGTATCGACCAACATCATTAAAAAACTCCCCCTGTTCCGCAACCAGCTTCACTGAATAATCCATAGGTGTGTCTGCAGGAGTTGTGCCAAGGAAGCCTGTCTCAGAAAGAAGGTCAAGAACATATTTCCTTTGAGACAGACTTATACCAGCCTTGGAGCGGGCAACTTCGATGCCCAGAAAATAGCGAAGAAGACCCAAGTCCTTGGTGTGAAACTTCTGGCTTAGATAATACTTTAAGTCGGAGATACCTTGAGAATCACCTCCAGTGATAATAATATCATCAACATACACAATAAGAATAATAGTACCCGCCGAAGAGCGACGGACGAATACAGTATGATCAGATACGGCTCGGCTAAAACCATAGTCCTCGAGAACACTACTGAATTTATCAAACCAAGCACGTGGAGATTGTTTGAGGCCATATAATGCTTTCTTCAACCTACAGACGAGGTGCTCTTCGCCTTTCTTCTCATAGCCCGGTGGTTGTATCATATATACTTCCTCCTGAAGATCACCATGTAAAAATGCATTCTTTATATCAAGCTGATATAAAGGCCAATCTTTATTCACTGCCACAGAAATAAGGATACGAACAGAGTTTAACCGAGCAACTGGAGAGAATGTTTCTGTATAATCCACACCATACATCTGTGTGTACCCCTTTGCCACCAATCGAGCTTTCAGTCGTTCAATAGAACCATCAGGAAGATATTTTACAGCATACACCCAACGACAACCAACAGTCTGTTTTCCTGGAGGTAAAGTGGTAAGCTCCCATGTCTGATTTTCATGAAGTGCAGTTATCTCTTCATCCATAGCCAATTTCCATCCAGGTGAAGAAAATGCCTGTGTATGAGACTTTGGAATAGAAACAGAAGACATGGACAAGGCAAACGAAAACAAAGAGGGAGAAACACGATGATATGATATAACATCAGATAACGGATGTTGGGTGCAAGAACGACTACCTTTCCGTTTTGCAATAGGCACATCGAGGTCATCAATGATAGGAGGCGGTGTCGGAGCTTGTGATTCAGAACCTACAGGATCAACAGCTGGAGATGGTTGAGGCCCCCAAGAAACAACCTTTCTTGTCTTGGATCGTTGGTATACCTTTATAGGAGGAGGTGCTGAATTTGACACAGTCGGAGCAGAGTTAGACATAACTGGATCAGAGTTAGACGTAACTGCATCAGGAACAGAGTCTGACGGAGCAGAGTTAGACGTAACTGGATCAGGAATAAACTCTGACCTATCTGGAACAGGAAGAGTAGGAAGTGGTGTGAACCCCTCCCCCTGTCGACCAGACACGACATCAAGATCAATACTATCACCAGAAGGGGAAAAATAAGGAGTTGACTCAAAAAAAGTAACATCCGCACTAACATAAGAACGACGAGTTGTAGGACAGTAACACCTATAACCTTTTTGAGTACGAGAGTAACCTAGAAAGATACACTTAATAGACCGTGCAGACAGCTTATCATGACTCTTAGGACCTAACATATGGACAAAGGCAACACACCCAAACACTCTAGGGGTAACTGTGAAAGGTGAGGCATCAGGATATAAGAGAGAAAAAGGAGATTTTTGTCCTAGAATTTTTGAAGGCATCCGATTGATCAAGTAATTTGCAGTCAAAACGGCATCAGCCCAATACTGTTTGGGAACATTCATGGCTAGCATAAGAGTTCGAGCTACATCTAAAAGATGTCGATGTTTACGTTCGGCAACACCATTTTGTTGAGATGTATTCGGGCAAGTAGTTTGATGAACAATACCTCGGTCCTCACAAAATTTTGTCATACTGTCCTGAGTATATTCTGAAGCATTATCAGAACGCAAAATTTTTATTTCTTTTCCAAACTGGGTCTTGATTTCATTGTAAAACGTGCTGAAAATATGGGGAAGCTCAGAACGATTTTTCATTAAAAATAGCCATGTCATACGAGAGAAATCATCCACAAAGATAACATAATATTGAAAATTAGATAAGCTCTTTATTCGATATGGACCCCATATATCAGAATGAACTACATCAAAAGGATTAGACTGACGACTATCACCACTACTAGGAAATGAACTACGATGATGCTTGCCAAGTTGGCAAGGTTCACACTCTAACTTAGACACTGGACTCAAACGACTAATAATAGACCTTAACTTTTCGACAGAAGGATGACCAAGACGGTAATGCCACTGAATAGGAGAAACCGACGCACTGAGGACAGAGGCAGGTGCACCAACATCCAAATAATAAAGACCATTCCTTTCATGCCCCGAACCAATCTTCGTCTGTGTCCTGAGATCCTGAAACACACAACCAGTTGGAGAAAAGGTTATAGAACAATTAAGGGATTTTGTTAGTTGACTTACAGATATTAGGTTAAAAGGAAACTTAGGGACATATAAGCCAGAGGATAATTTAAGAGTTTTGGTAGGATGAATGTCACCCCTCCCAAGAACAGGACGAGTGGACCCGTCAGCTAACACAATGTGAGAAGGTTTCAACTGAAAATTAGTAAAGGCGGAGGAAATACCAGAAATGTGTGCACTGGCTCCAGAGTCAATAACCCAGGAGGAGGATGTAGAAGGTCCTGCAACACAAGCTGCATTACCTTGATTTGCTAATGTAGCAGTGGAAGAAGAACCTGGAGTCATGGCCTTCAAATGTTGGAGAAGCTGGCCAAGCTGAGAAGATAAGTCTTCACTTCCACCAGAAACAGGAGCAACCGAAGGTGTAGAAGCCTCTGTCTCACTACTGACTTGATTGACGTTAGCAGGCTTCCCCCATTTATCCCAACAATAGTCCTCAGTATGGCCTGTCATACCACAATAAGTGCATTTCCATTCAGAACGGTTGGTACCACGACCGCGACCACTACCACTACCTCTACCATCACCACGGTTAGTTCGACCACCTCTACCTTCACCACGACCACTACGACCACCTCGACCTCCACGACCACCACGGCCTCCTCGTCCTCCAGTACTAGAATACAATGCAGAAGACTCTCGTGAACCAGTGGAAGGGCTAGAATTAGTGCCAAGAGAAGCACGTTGAAGACGAGAGAATGCATTGGCTGCTGTTGGAAGAGTTTCACCTGCAAGAAGCTGATCTTTGAACACTCTGTAATCTGAATTAAGTTTAGAAAGAAACAACGCCACACGAAATTCTTCACGTTGCTTCTTTTGTTCTTCAAGAGAGGTACTCAGAGGTTGATGTAAATCAAGTTCCCCCCATAAACCACGCAACAACCCATAAAACTCCACTAATGACGTTTCACCTTGTTGACTATTAAACAACTGCTCATATATCTCATAAATTCTTGAAACATTACGCTCCTGAGAATACAACTCAGCAAGGGCAGTCCAAACACTTCGTGATGTTTTCATAAATTCAACATTACGAGCCACATGAGGCTCCATACTGTTCCATAACCATCCAAGCACAATAGCGTCATCACGAACCCATTCACGATACGTAGAAGTGTCCTTACTAGGAGGCTCTTCTGTTATATGTGCTAACTTTTCCTTGCCGACAAGAAAAACTTGTACAGCATTGCACCAACCAAGATAATTACCACCATACAACCTAACGGCGGTTATAGACTTACCCATATCATCACCAATATGATAACTAGATTTATTGTCCATTGGAGTAGATTTAGCATCACCCATAACAGCAAGAAGTGGACTGAAAACACAATCTTATGAAGCACAAAATAGAGAAAACTCACTGAATAATATTTAGTATGTAAGGAAGAGGGTAGCAGGGACAAACAGCACCACAAAATAGCACTACCAGCACCAACAGCCACCAAAAACAGCACGAGCAGAACTTAACAGCCACCAAACAGTAAGGAAATAACAGCGACACAAAACTTCTACCTTATGTAACCCGGCAATCTTCATGCATTCACCATACAATCCACTCCAAAAACAAACCCTAGATATAGATCTAGGATGCAAAACACCAAACCACCAAGATTGAGGCACTGTTCACGAATACTATTCACGACACTATTTGCAGCACTGTTCACGAGTACTGTGCACAAACTGAAATAAATCACATCTTCTAGCAGCCCTCTACACAAACTACACCACAAAAACGAACCCTAGATACACATCTAGAGTTTAACCACCACAGAAAAACAACTCCTACTGTTGTTCTCCTACAAACCAGCAAGTTGGAATAACCTTTCACCAATAGAGAAGCACCAAAAAAGTGCTCTGATACCAAGTTAAAAGTAGAACAGTAAAGAAGAGAGAAGAAGAAGAAGAAGAAGAAGAAGAAGAAGAGAAGAAGAAGACGTGGGGGAGAGAGTATTATTTTACTAAAAAAAATCTCTCCCCCTTATATATATTATTATATATATTCTAATACAAGATAAACTAAAAAATAGAAAGTAGTTTAGGAAAACTAAACTACTATTCACGTGTTACTGTTCACGTGAATAGTAACCCTATAAATAAAAACTACTAAATCTACTAAATCTAACACTTATCATCGTGTTTCTCCATCCTTGTTTTCTTTTGCTTTGTCAATGCCTTCCATCTCTGTTCCTAATTCTTATACACGTGTTAGCTTCATCTAGTTGGAAAAGTGCTATGGATGACAAAATGTCAGCTCTTCGTGAGAATCAGACATGGAAACTTACTGATTTACCTCCCAGTAAGCAACCAGTTGGCTGTCGGTGGGTGTATACTGTTAAATATCTCCCTGATAGTACTGTTGAACGTTTAAAATCTCGATTGGTCGCTAAAGGTTATACTCAGACATATGGTGTAGACTATTCTGAGACCTTTTCTCCCGTTGCTCAGTTGAATTCTATTCGTACCTTGATTTCAGTTGATGTCAATAAGGACTGGCCCTTACATCAGCTTGATATTAAAAATGCATTTCTTCATGGTGATCTTCAAGAAGAGGTGTATATGACTCAACCACTTGGGTATGAAGTGGTAGGTGGAAAGCAGTGTGAAAAGCAATTGGTTTGTCGTTTGAAAAAGGCATTATATGGTTTGAAGCAATCTCCCCGGGCTTGGTTTGATAAATCTAGTACTGTTCTTGAACACTATGGATTTCGCAGAGCTATGTTCGGTCACACTGTCTTCGTGCGTCATACCGACAGGGGTGTTATCATCCTTATTGTCTATGTGGATGATATTATTATTACTGGTGGCGATTCTCAAGGTATTTCTGACTTGAAGCAACATCTCAGCATGAAATTTCATACCAAAGATTTGGGCCTTCTTCGCTATTTTTTGGGTATTGAAGTTGCTCGCTCCAAGGCAGGTATCTATTTGTCTCAATGAAAGTATGTCTTAGATCTTCTTTCTAAGACTGATTTTCTTGGCACAAGTCCAGCCACCACACCGATGGACTCTTCTGTCAAACTGGTTGCAGAACAGGGGGAGCCATTTGAGGATACAGGTCGATACAGGAGGCTAGTTGGAAAGTTGATCTATTTGACAGTAACTCGACCTGATATCACTTATGTTGTTGGCGTTATCAGTCAGTTTATGCATGCACCACATAAGCCCCATTTTGAAGCAGTTTGTTGCATTCTAAGGTATCTTAAAGGCTCTCCCGAGAAAGGGTTACTATATAAACCATCCAAAGAACTGGCGTTTGTGAAATTGTGGGTACTGTTGTTGGTTACTCAGATTCAAATTGGGCAGGTGATCGTGTGGATCGGCGAACCACGTCAGGGTATTGCTCCTTTGTTGGGGGAAATCTTGTTACTTGGCGAAGTAAAAAGCAACAAGTTGTAGCTAAGTCAAGTGCCGAAGCTGAATATAGAGCCATGGCTCATATTGTGTGTGAAATGTTGTGGGTCCAATCGTTGTTAAGTGAGATGGGGATTCAAGTTCCAGGTCCTATGCAGATGTTGTGTGACAATACAACAGCCACGTACATTATGAGTAATCCTGTGTTTCACGAGAAGACCAAATATATTGAAGTTGATTGCCATTTCATTCGTGAGAAGCTGATACGGAAACAAATTACTTGTCCTTATGTGAATTCTGAAGAACAACTGGCGGACATTCTTACAAAACCTCTTGCTCGTTCTCCTTTCGATTGGTTATGTGACAAGCTGGGCATGTTTAATTTCTATGCTCCAGCTTGAGGAGGAGTGTTAGAAGATTAAATCGTGTACTTTAGGGTTTAACAGTACACTTAATAAATATATATAAGGGGCAGAAAGGCTACACATTTGGTATCTCTCTACCCCCTCATTTTCTTCCTCTTTTCTTCTTCTTCCTCTTCTTCTTCTTCTACTTCTTCTTCTCTTTCAACTTAAGGTAAGGACGAGTTAGGCCCAAAAAAACAAATATTTAAGATAGGCCCAGCCCAAGAGGAAGCCAAGGGCCAAACAAATGGAGGCTCCCCACATGCGCTGGCGAGCATACACGGCTGCAAGTGTAGTCTAGCCATAGTTTCCCCACATGCTAACAAAGCTTCTCAAACAGCATCTACTTAAGTTGGCTTTTAAGAGTTGTTTTCCCATGAGGAACTAAACAAAAACACTTAAAATGACTTACTTAAGACATTGCAAGTAGGGGTGTATATGGATGATTTTTTACATTCATCCTAGAATTCTAGAATTATCTCCTCACTTAGGACATCATAAACTACCACCTGTTTTACAAGTTTGGGTAGCAGGTCCCACCAAAATAAGGTACTAAAATGCCTATAGATAACAAATTCTCAGAAAAATAGAAAACTTTGTAGTACTTATTTTCCAACAGCTTGGTTTGCTTTTATACTCGGTTGCTATGACCCAGCCAGTATAACCACATTTTTCTCTACTAGTCTGACCGTCTTCAACTCATCGCCAAATGAACATTGAGTTATACGATTACTCATTATCGACATATTCATTGGCTTTAGTTTAACTGCTGCAAGAATTTGCAATTTCAGCGATGCTTTTAGGTTTCTGTGCAATTTCTGTTGTTTCCCATAACAAAGTGATCAACAATACCCATTTAGAACAAATGTTTTTTGATAGAAACCCTTATTTCCCACCTCTATATCCATAAAAAAGATTTATGTACACCATGAAAAGGAAGTCAAAATGGTAGACGAAATGTGAATTAAGGAACAAAGTCTGGAGAAGAATCAAAACTTCAATTCCAAAGAGACACCTACTCCCTATATAGAAAACCTAAGTTCTTGAAGGAATTTTACTCGTTCAATTCTTTCGGTTTGTTATTTGTTTTGTGCTAGTTCTTTATGACTTTAAATAAATAGAGATTTCTACAGGTCTTGATGTTTTTAGGTTTCGATTGATTCTTCAGGTTGGAAGCATAGGCCTTTACATATTTTTATCACTAAACACTTGGACAATAAGGAACAATTAGGAGGATTGTTTCACAAAGGTTAAATGATAAATGATGTCAGAAACATACCTCAAGACAATATGACAAGCCCAAGGTACATGGCTCCGCAGAGAAACAAAAATGATATAAATCCCCTGTAAGCAACATCCATTATAAATAGTGGCTGAAGTAATAACAAAACTAAATTCATGAACGAGTTCTACTTGTTAGTACAACAGAAAGTAAATCCCCTAGATATCATCAAGTCATGTTATTTTGTCAATACTTGAAATTTCAATGCATTTTTCCAGTGTTTATCTTGATTTCCTTTAGATTTCAATAATTCATAGAACTTGCACAATAAAATCATATTTAAACCAAGAAACTCACCAGATGACTCCCCATGCAACACCATTGCAAGGACAAGGACAAACTTCTGCAAACTTCTCAGCATCGCTGGAATTTACCCTTCGAGATATTAAATCATCATAGATATCTGCACCAAACAGGCATATTACATGATAATAATAATAATAACATCTTACGCAAACAACTATTTCACCCTATTAAAGTTCACTGTTAAACTCCGGAATACAAAAGGAAGAAAAGCCTGGGTGTTTTAGGTTCGTACCATAAACTGAAAACAAGCTGTTCATTACACCTGCAAATTTCACGGCACAACATGAATAAGTATTACTACTCTTCAGGATAAATTAATAACTTTCCCCAGCATGTTCATTAAATAAAAGCAGGTAAAAGCAGATGTAATATACCAATGAAAAGAATGATGTACCGAAGAATACGGACACTTGTTTTCTCTTGCAAAACCCAAATTATGGCAAGGAAAATAATAAACCCTGCAATTCAATATTAAGTATCAATGGAGACATCCCGTGAATATTAGACAGGAAAAAGAAAAGAAAAAGAAACGAAAAACTTGAAAGATCATCTATCATGAGAGAACTTACCAATACAAAGTCCTCGAAGTGTCCACTGTTTACGTGGTACAATAAATCATGTCAAGATGTTTACAAAAAAAGATAGATTGAAATCAAAGTCATTCATGGCCTAGATATTTAATAAAAAAATGAAGATAAGCCATTTGCATAAAATCATCTGTATGTAGACATTAAGAAATACTTACATTTTTCGCAACGAAGAGTACAACAAGCAGAGCAACACCAAAACATCCAGCAGCAATTCTTGCAGTAAGAAGATTTGTGGATGCAAGAATGAAAACCATTCCCCAAAAGGATGAACCAAGATCTGGATTCAAAAGAAAATGCTATAAATTGTGAATGCCAATGCAAAGAAACATTTCAAACCTATTTTAAGAAACCCTAAAGAAAAGAGAAAATAGTATGAGCTTCAATGTTGAATTGATACAAGACAGCTATTGAAGTGAGACCTAAGAAGGGATTTTACTGTCTTCAAATTAAATGTCAATAGTTTTTATATCAATAAAAATATAAAATTCAATACGGAAAATCAGGATTAACATTGTTATGAAAGACAAAAACACGGTTGAAGTTGGTTACATCCAGCAGGCAAAATCACCCAATATACACCACCACGTGTTTGTGTCACTCCACCCTCATTTGCGTGAACTTGGATACCTTCAACCTGCATATTAAACGATAATAAAAATACATTCTCAATTACCCAGTATATTAAAGTAAAAAAAACATAAACGTAAAGATGGGCAGATGTTACAATATTCATCCAATTGAGATATTGTTGATCAAGACAATCTGTACAGTATCACCATGACAACAAGGACAAAAACAAAAAAACAATAACAACAAAGATACAACGATAGGCATTATTTAGACCATTTGAGCATTGAAACATCACTAATGTTCATGACATGTTTATTATAGTTTATAGCAGAAGCATGACTAGCGCACAAGGATCTAAATCCTCTGCAAGTGTAAACTTCAACTTTTTTGTATAAATATTAATATTCACTAGTTTAAACGCAGTAAAAAAAATGATCAACGATAAGCACCACAAAAGGCACATGGTATTCTTTTTTCATGGAAATATCTGTAAGAGCCCTACAATTCCCTGTTGAATCGTGAATGCAACTATGTAAGCTTTTCATATGAAAAGTGAAAACTAACTGAAACCTGAACCGAACAGTTAAGTTTCATGAATTTGGAATGTGATATAACCTTAAAAAGATGGAGACGGTTGGATACTTTCTGAAGTGCTAATGAAGTGGGTTGAGATGTCTAGGCCATGGAGACTTGTTTACTTGCTTATGAAGTTGAGCTTTCAGGAGATCATTGTCGAGCATTCTGGAGATCATTACTTTAGTTCTTCAAGAAGCATAATTCTGCTAAGATTTAAACGAGAAACAACTGAAATTTCCAAGACAATTGATGACTACTGAGCTCCCGATATTATAGGATCAATAGCTGTTTGTTTCTACCCAAGCAATGCCCTAACACCACGAGACCAGACCCAGACCGAGGTAGGGTCAAAGCTTAGTGCTTGCGCTGGGGTTCTACATCTCAGGCCAGGTGTCAAGGTAGGGCCAAAACTCCGTGCTTGTGTTGGGGTTGTACATCTCGGGCGGGCGTTGCCACCCCTAGGCGTAGGCGTAGGAGTTGACGTTAGGCTTATTTTTGTTTCTTATTGGATTTTTAGGTATATCTTTGGGTTTCCATATTATATTAGGATTAGGATTCTATTTAGCATAAGAAAATTAAGAAATTGATTAAAATGTGCCAGAGTCATTAGTGTAGGATGGCAGATGTTGTAGAGTTAATGCTTCTATTAGGGAGGGAAGATGGTCATTCCCTCCTTCCACTCATCGCCTCAGCAACATAAGGAACAAGCTCTATATGATTGCTTCTGCACCTGAATTTCTATGGTAACCAGTAATGCAAGCCCAAGAAATAAAATTGGTTGCAAGCACAGGAACACATGCAAGCTAATGTTATGCATACATCTACCCTTGCATTCTTGTAAATTTTATCTTTTTATGTTACAAACAATAAAACATTGGCCTCAAATAAAACAAGCACTGCTAAAAGCCAAATTACCAAGAAATTGTATTGTTTGTACACATCATCTGGATGATTACACAGCAAGAACAAATGAAAAAACAACCAAAGATTTGACAGCAAAATATCTGATAAGTGATGGATGGAAAACTCAGTATGGCATCAACATGAAGACGTCACAAATGATGGAAAGCTAGGGCCAGATTTCTAATTCATCCAATCCCACATAATCAAATGCACAACCTCGAAACAAGAATAGTTCAAAAATCCAGACTTGGAGTAGTATAAATATGGCGGGATAAATTCAATGGGTTGCAATGCCTATGGAAGCATGTAATCATGGGGATGAGTCTATTGTCTTTTGCAGAATTGTAGCAAAGGAGGTCAAAAACATCACAGACTTGAAAGGGAAATCAAATTAGAAATTGTAGATTTGTTTGTGTCTGCTGCCAAGGGAGCCTACCTACTCAATCCTTATTCTACCAGATAATCAAAAGAGGTCTTAGTTGATTAAGTGATTACTCCCTTAGACGTGTTAGTATTTTTCTTAGTGGCAGGTACCCCTAGTGCCATTTCACTCCCTCTCCCACTTCAGAATCTTATCCTGCTCTTTCTTCCTAAAATGTCTCAATTAAAATAGGTTTTCAACCATCGCTTCTAGCTCCCCCACCTGTGTCCTCTACCACACTTGCTCACTTTTCATGAGCTCAAGAATAGGGGGCTTGGAAACTTGACATATCACAAATATGAATAAGGTGTTATGGAAGAAGTTGAAGTGAATAATCTATAAAGGAAAGTTGTAATGGGAACTACGGGAGCAAGAGAATGTTTGGGACAAGTGTCTCATTTGTATGATCTTGGGGTGTGGAGAGGTTCTTTTAGAACTTTGGTTGAGTTTGTTATAGAAGTTTGATTCCAGTAGTGTGAGGAGGCCATCTAATGTTTTTTGGAGGACAACCATGGTATCAGAAGAATATCAAGACTTACAACATTCTTCGGAAATGTGCCTCTTTGAATTATGAAGGGCAGCTTGTTAGTTACTATTGGTAAGGTGCCGGCACTTGGGACTGGAGGTGGGTGAGCTAGTTTCATATTGCATATTGAGGAGGTTATTAGCAAACCATGAACTGCTTTCTTAAAGAGGACAATTTAAAAAACTTCCCTGAGGAACAATCCTAAGTGGTTGCTCCAAATAAATTTTTTCCTAAGATCACCTTAACAAACTTCCCTTGGGAACAATCTCAAGTGGTTGCTTCATATAAATTGTTTCCTAAAGATCACCATGCAACAAGGCGTTTTTGACATCCAACTGGAAATGATGCCAGAACATATAAATTAACAAACAGAACAGAATACCGTCCCAGTGCAGGAGAAAAAGGTCTTATAATAGACAACCTTGCAACAACTCGAGCCTTGAGCCATGTAATAATACCATCTGTTGATACAAGATCGTAACAGCCATTGGCCTTCTACAATTTCCTTGTCAGACAGAAGATCACACAAGTCACACGTATCACGAAACTCAATCTAGCTATATTCCTTTTCCATTCCTGTCCAACAACTAAAATGAGTAGGACGAAAACAAAATAGAATTTGTACAACTTCAATAGGGAACACTCATGACAATGAGAAAAATCTTCAGATTCATAAGCAACAAATACCTCAAGTCAACCATAGAGGGAGAGATTGGAGAGACTGATACTTGTTGGATGAATTTTAGAAATTACAGTGGAAAAGGGCTTCCAAAGTGTAATATGATCAGTGCACAAAGATCAAACAGAAGAGGCAACAATAACACAAGCTATGCTTCATACAGCTGAATGTTAGGTAATCAAAAGCAACGCACTCATAAAATGCATGTTACGGAGAAAAGATGAAGTTTGACCTAAGTACATTCAGCAGAAACTAACAATAATCCAGTAGGAGATGACAAAAGTCAGTTGCAGTGACAACATCAAGATAATGTGTTTGTTAGTACGAGTTAAATGCTCTAAGAGAATGAGAGGAGAGCTGATAATTAGATAGAGCGAACTAATGATAAAATTAGAGATTTCCAGGCACCCTTGCGGAGAACTGATTGAATGGCAAAGTACTAATATAGCCAACACAAGTACATCCTATCATATATTACAAAATAAGCAGATTGTAGGGTTATTATCTTTGATCAGTATAATGTGGAGACTCATCCACATACTGAAACTAGAGTGTGGTGCTTATAATGCTCAAATAATGAAGTTTCGTTTCAAGAAATGCTATCTTCTTTTCTAGTACTTTACAATAATTGTAGTAAATCAAGTTACTAAAACTATCATTGTGCACTGCAATGTAATTTGAAAATTTAAATAAAAATCTTGACTTTAGATAAGGCAGGAGCAAGCCCCCCTTTTTTAAGAAAGGGCTTTTGTCTTGCTCTCACTGGAATAAAAAGGAAGACCCACAAGTTTGGCAAAATGCAGCGCCTACAATCCAACTCATTATCCTTTTATCCGAGGCAAGACAACTGATGAGCCCAATTAAGCAAAAGGCTGGATCAAGAAAAGTGGGTACTCGTACTACACTACTAAGAGCCCTCTGCCCCACGAATCTAACCAGCTCATGTGGTTCACACGTTCCACCGTCTAGACCCTTAGAATGATTCAGTCAATACAGAGGGATGACTGAAGTTGGGGGTGTGCTGTCCATATTGGGCTGGGCCCTTAACAAATCCAATTTTGTAGAAAACCAAAATGTAAACAAGAAGTTAATGAAATTGAAATGGTAATAAGTAGGGAATGGAATTAATGGTCGGGAGACCGTCTCTGGAATGCTTATTTAAAAAATAAAAAGACTGTTTATGAAATGAATCCCTGTGATAGTTAAATGTGGAGCGAAGGTACATGAGAGTTAGAAATGTGTTAGCTGTGATACTTATGAAGACATTTCATAATATCTTGCACGAAATGCTAGTGATAGCCTTGTGGATAAAAAGGATGGCATTACGTAATTGTCGGGGATATCTGTAAGATACAAATTAAATTGCAAGGGCATTCTTTTCAAGGGGTTGTATTTTTCATTTAATGCAGAGAGGTATTTCCATTTTTTTTTATTTTTTGTGTTTGATAAGTAGAGATGTTTCCATATTAGGCTTAATATGAGTGCCATGGGTGTAATGGTGAAGCCAACTAGGTTAGTTTCCATTATAAAATAGTATAAACGCACATCTCATCTATACTAATATATACAGCTAGGAGGGGCCGAGGGTTTCCCAATAGTAATTTTGTTGGAAGCCATGAGCTCCTATCTAATTTACACAACTGCCCTTTCCCGAAACCAAAAAAATCTTTACAAAAGTATGCATATAAAGTATATTTTAGTAATAATAAATGATATTCATGACCTCCAATTGTCCATTTTCTTTTACAAAATTAACAACTGCACACTTCACATGTATCATATCTACTATACTTCCATGGATGACAGAATGTATTAAGGGATCACAAATATTATTATGTACTAGGCTTTCTAACATAAAGACAAGAATAGAATGCACGTGCTGCCCGCTAGTCTATATAAGGAAAATGGGAAGAAACAGAATTACTTACTTGGCCACAAGTTAGTTTACAAGCAATAGCATGGCTTACTTCGTGAAGAAATACAGTAATGAGCTTGAAAGGTGTCAGCAGTATTGTCCTCCATAGCTACAAAAATCCAAATGCATTAGAGAAGCTCACATTGAGTAAAACAATTTAGCAAAACATATGTTACCAAAAATTTCCATAAGCACATACAGTCCAGATCCTAAAATAAGAGTGCTTCTATTTGGACTGACCAAATGCTAGACGCATAAGTGGCATGGTGGGTCCTACCTTTGGACAGTTGGAAAAGTCACACAAATCACTTTTGGGAGGGGAATGGCGGTGGGTCTCACCATGCCACATATGCATCGGGCATTTGGTCTTTTGCTAAAATAATAAAATGAAAAAAGAAACTATGATAAAAATTAAAAGATAGAATTATAGAAATGTTTCAAAATATGTCAACTCATGTGCCATAAAATTAGTTTCATAAAAGAATTTAAAATATTCATTATTACAGCCGTTATAAAGGTAACACCCTAACCCTGTTATGTTATTTGAAAATTGAAGTACAAAAAAATGCTGACCAAAGTGACCTTTAATTACTGATAATGAATTTATCTTCATCTTTTTTCTTTTTCTTTTTGTCGACAAGGGTTATTACATTTTGGTGTCCATGTTTAAAAGTAACAGATTAAATGTTAGGAAATCGATTTATTTTAGCATCTTTCAGAAGAATGATTTTTAGCACTTCAAACTTTAGAAACTTGAACTCAATTTTTAAATTTGAAATCAAACTTTTCTTCAAACAGTTCCTAGTACTAACTGTTGGCCCCACCCACATAACATGGCTCTGTAACTTGATAAAATCAACTTGCAAGAAACTAATTTCCTAAAAATTGAGTTTTAAAAGAACCCAAATTCACAATGAAACATCTATGAGCATGTTGAATATCTCACAGTAACAACAGTATATACCAATAAGTGCCTACCATTTCTCCAGAAAGCTATGCCTTTTAGTTATACCCAAACACAACTAACTAAGGGAAAAAAAAAAAAACAGAAGCACAGCAAGGAAACATTTGAACAGCAGAGAACTAGTACCGATCTACAAGGTAGAATCAAAACGAAGAAATTAAGCATCTTCTAGAAACCCACAAAGAAAAACAATACTAAAGATGGAATCATACCGCGAGGATTACAACAGTACAAATGCCGATCGTAGCGAGAAAGACCTTCTGATCCTTCTTGCAACAACCCTTGAGTTCCCAATTCACCATCTCTTATATGGGTTTCCAAAAAGAAAGAAAGAAGGAATCAAATCCAACAACTCTAGATAAACTTCAACAACCCCAATCGAAGAAGAACAAAACAAAAAACAATGGGTTTGCAGATGGGTACTTTTGGTTCATGGGATCTTTTAAAGAGAGAGAGGAGGGGGATTATCTCTTTCTCTCTCTAGGAGGAGGAGAGTGGTTGGAAGTAGGAAGAAGGACGGAACGTTGGTGGAAAAAGTCGAGCGCCTAATTGCTTTGTAAAAAACTAAAGACTTTTAAAAAAAATGAGTATTTTGAAAAGGATATCTTTTCTACAGCAATTTTTTCGATCAGACACTGAGGACGACTTGGCGATGACCCAAAACTGTGGTCGTTCCTATCCAATAGTAAGAGCTTAAGCCTCATGCTTTGCCCCATCTTATGGGAATGAATTATGTCACCCACCGTTTCCTCTTTGGACACCTCCCTTTTAATCACCCCCCTCTAAAACCTAATTAAAAGCCATGTTTTTTCCTATGTGTGTCTCCTTAGGATTAACTAGTCTTTTGGGCATGTTCAACGAACGTGCACTTTTTATTATTTTTAATTTTATTAATTTTTTTAAAAAAAATTAAGTATTTTATTTTTTAGAAACTTCTTTTATTTAGTGTGGAAATATCTTTATATATATGTCCATATATTTATAATGTAACTTTTTTAACCCACACCTAAGTCTTGGGTGGCCCGTCAATGAACCGGCACTTTTTATTAAAAAAATTTATTTTAAATTTTATTAATTTTTAGAAACTTTTTTTTAAGTATTTTATTTTTTAGAAACTTCTTTTATATAGTGTGGAAATATCTTCTTATATATATATGGGGTAATGTTTTTATATATATTGCGCCATATGTTTATAATGTAGGTTTTTTTAACACACACTTAAAAGAAAGGATTTTGTTAACCTAATGCCTCTCCTATAATTGCAAGGCTTCTTCACAGAAATGGCTTGCCCAAAGAAATGGCTTGTTAGGTCAAATTCTGAGTGGGCAAGGCATTCTTATTATTGATCTAAATAATAAAACTTACAATAATATATATGTGAATGTATTTAGCCAACTTGTTTCGTTTGGTCTTAGGTGGTTCTGAGATTATTGGTAGAGATTTTATTACATAAAAATTGTGTAAAAATAATATAAGTTTTTTGAAAAAATCTTAGTGATACATACAAAACCACTCACAGCCATATATTTCTTAGAACTAAAAAAAATAACAATTCTTGTGAGAACTTTCGATAAACACATAATTGTTCTTGGGTGATTGAATTGCTTTAGAAACTTCTTCAAGCTCTTTAATCTCTATAGCCTTAGAGTTGGTAATTAATATTAGAACCTGTAAAAAAAGTATGAGAAGAGAATAAAGGAAAAAAATAGTTGAATATCTAAATATTAATTTCAACTAAGTAGAGAATAAAAAAAAATAAAACCATATGTTAGTAATATTATGGACCTAGTAAAATAAATATTTTTAAATAATCAAATAACTAAATCAATAATCTTCTCAAAGTATACAAAATCACCGTTATCCAGATTTTGGTGATTGGTGGAGTTAAAGATAAGCTCCAATCCTTTGCACAGCTACATCTATGAATCATCACAAAACATGCTATAAATTGGAAATAAAATAAAATACTTTTAGGAACAAACTAACAAATTAAGAGAAAAAAAAAAAGGAAAGAGCTAATGGTGGAAGTAAAATATGAAACATATATATACTACTACCTACATTCATTAGAGTTAATCAATATTAATACATGAAATAGGAAAAGTTAAGAATTAATATCATATTAAGGAAATCTTTATGTTTGATTAGTAATTGGAAGTTTTATACGTTTTAGTTAATTGAGTGTTTAATTTTTTTTATTAATTAATAGTCAACTTTGTAAGAGTAATTAGCATAGAGAATTACATCTTAATAAGGTAGTAATTGTAGACGCCAAATTTTCGCACACCCTGGAAAATACCCGTTTTGGCCGCACGTCGATTTACGTGCAAAATTTAACAAAAATTGCTTTATTGTGACCAAGCAGGTTTCACTCCTCATCCAGGGTTCGGCTCAGGGCCGGAACAAGAAGAGAACCAAATCTCGAGGAACTCATAACAGTCG
>MVGT01000867.1:0-21118 GCA_002174775.1 Macleaya cordata
TAGGTGATTGTGTGATCCTTCACCATAGTCACATTGACATACGGTTAAATTCATTAACCGTAGGGTGAAATTAGACTTTCAAGGTCGAGAATCTTTCGGGAATTATTTGAATTTATGGACAAAAAATTCTGTCAAATATCCGGTCAAATAATCGAAATTCGGTGAAAATGCAGTTTGGGAATAATTCGAGTATAGTTCGGATGATCCGTACAAAAATTAGCTTAAAAATTCGGATGTATATACAAGTACCATGTTTAGAAAAATTATTTTTTATGATAAAAAAAAACATTATATCTTTTCATAAACTACAATACTAACGGTACCCATTCAATAAGTCTCCAACTAGTACAATGGAACTAGTATAATAGACTGAACAATAACTAAGATTTAAAAAAAAATTAAAGAAAAACTAATTAATTATTTAAAAGTAAAGTAATACATCCAATAATCTCAATGTAACTAGTATAATGGATTGAACAATAACCAAGATTTTTTTTATAAAAATTAAAGAAAAGAACAATTCAAAAGTTCGGTTCAGATTCGAGAATTATTCGCGAATAATTCGGCATCGTTTAGAATGCGCGAATTATTCCGTCCCATTGAATAATGCGGTTATTCGGTTCGGTACGGTATTGATATGTTCGGTTTGCGAATTATTAGCGAATAATTCGCAAAATTACTAACTAAGTTTGATAGTCCTCTTATTGCATCTCTACTAGATTTTCGAGATGAAGAGGATGATATTCGATTCCCTCCTCTTCGTGATCCTGATGAAGAGTACACTCCAGATACTCATACCATTGCTGAAGAGTTGGCTAGGAAGTATTTGATTGGGAGAAAGAATTCCCGGCTAAGAGATGTACCTTGTTTCATAAGGTATTTGGAAATATAGTGGCCACTAAACTCTATCCATGTTCAGGGAACCGTAGTAAGCTTAATGACACCATGGCTGAGTTCTTATATCATTTGGGAACAAAGACTAAGCTTAGGATGGCAGACTTCACCATCAACAAGCACGTCATTCGAGCTCACTTGCTACCATTTCCCAAACTCATTGAGAGGATCCTTCATCATTGTGGGGTTATTATCCCTGCTCAAGAGGCCACCCTTGAGGCTATGAGCACTATCTCTGAATCTACTATTAAAAGGATTAAAGGGCACTTAAAGTTCACAGAGGAGCCAGCTCCTGTAGTTGTTTCTGATCCATCTGCACCTGTTCCTCCTAGCACTACACCGGCTGGCTCTTCACAGACTACTCGGAGAGAACTCAGTATACAAGCATGGGTAGCTCAAGCTCAGGCCACCAACACCATTCTAGCATACATGAAGCTACTTGTTTCAGTTGTGAATGCCATTGCAGCTAAAGTGGGTGTTGAGGGTATACCTGATGTGCCTGATGAGGGGAGATCCAAGATTAGCTAAGATCGCCCAATGGAGCCCAAGGATGAAGCTGAGGATGATGATTCTTCTGATTACTCCTTCAGTGATGTTGATGATGATGGAGATGAGAGTGTTCCTCAGAGAGCCACTGCTGATATTGGTGAGGAGTCCTCCAGTGATGCTGATGATGCTAGTGATGAGATGGACAGTTAGAATCTTATCTCTCTTTTTTTCTAAGTTGTGAATGGTACTTAATCTTTTATTTTTCATTTGCGGCTTCATCTTTTACTTTCTAAAACTTTATTCTCTAGTGTTGAAACTCTGCACACTGATGGATGATTAAGTTTTAGTTAGTAAATGCATGGTTTGTTTGCTTTCTCCATATATGTGCCTTTATATCTTCTTGCAAGGATTGGTTTTTCCCCCCTTTGTCTATTTCTGACAAAAAGGGGAAGAAGTGATTATAGTTCTGAATGATTAAATGCAGGGAGATTGTATGAGTATGGGGGAGAGAATTCATATACATAAGGGGAGTGGTCGAATTCTCCTATTTTCATTGCAGGGGATTATTTTTTTTAGTATTACTTTGCTTTGGTGTGAGTTTAAATTTTTACAGGAAACTCTTGAAAGACTACTCCTAGAGTTTAGATGTCATATTATGGGGGAGTTTTTGTCTTTCTTTATTTTGAGTTCATTGTAAGAGAAATTATGCTGTAATGGGGAAGGGTTATTTTTGTTGTGTTTCTCTTATAATAGTTTTTGTCACGAAATCGACAAAGGGCGAGATTGTACAGTCCATGTGTTTTTGTTTGTCAATTTTCGTGTCAAAAGTAAACTCAAGAATGTATTTGTAACTTGAGTTAGAGTCTAGAGAGTCTTGGGTCGAATCGGTTTGAAGAAATCTACAAAAGGCTCCGAAGAACTCAACTCGCCACCAGAAAACATCCTAGGATGGTAAGAGACTTATAAAAACTAAGTACCATAGGTGGTTAGATTATTAGAGTGTTTCCCACACTTTTGAATTACCTTAACAAATGAGTTTTAAAGAAAAAAACTAAATTTGGGGTGTTTGGTTTCGAAACCAAAAGATTTGGTTTCGAAACCAAAGTAAAACTGATGGGTATTTTAAAATAGGGAACAACGAGTTTTGAAACCAAATCTCAGCTGATGACAGATAAAGTTTAGTTTCGAAACAAAACTAGTTGGTTTCGAAACCAAATTTTAACTGTTGTCAGATGAAGTTTGGTTTTGAAACTAAATGACCAAAAAACCACTAGTTACCTTTTGGTTTCGAAGTCAAAGGCATTGCTTTCGAAACCACTTGTTGGTTTCGAAACCAATCCTCTTCGTTTCGAGACCATCGCCCAGATTCAAACTTTTCTGGCGATTATTTGAGCTGTAAAGAGATTATTTTTCAACTTTTTGCACATTCCCCCTAAGCATGTCTTAGTTGGTTTATTGGTGCGTGGAAAACATTTATGAGTGGGATAAGAGGTATAATGGAATGACCTCCCATCTCACATGATGATGTCCAAGAATAAACTTGTTTATTCTGGTTTAGATCTGGACATTTCACTATAAATAGGGGTTGATCTTCTATTGTTCAAACCAACCAATCACCCCTAACCTCAACAAGTGCTTGGAGAGTTTAGCTCGAAATTTATAGATTCCAAGCTTGTTGAACTTGGTTCAAATCCTTCCCATTTCAAACCAAACTCTATTTTTGTGTGCCGGTAGATTTCTGGTGGTTGAGCTTTGAGTGTCAAGCTCGTGGTGATATACTCGAGGAGTCGAGTATTGGTTCAAGGTGCAGGACTTACAGAGTTCAAGTTGGAGACGCATCACTATCCACTAAAAGGAAAATTCGTGGAGTTCGAATTTGTGGAAGAACTGTACACCGTAGCTGTTGGAGCGTAGAGGGAGTCGTAATTCGTGTCCATCGAGTGGTAAATCGGTTTGTAAGTTTTGATTAACCTTTAGTGGATTCTTTTCTGGACTAGGTCCTGGGGTTTTTCCCAGTTTGGGTTTCCTCGTAAACAAAATCTCTTGTGCATATTTTCACATTTTTTATGAGATTCAAATATTCGATTCTTGCTCTTAATTCCGCATATTAGGAATCGAATAAGTCAATACTCTTATTGGAGATAATTGTTTTGTTCTTTATCACCTTTATAATTTTTATTAAGTGATTGTGTGATCCTTAGCCTTAGTAATATTGACATACGGTTAATCCAACTAAAATGCTATTTTTAGTGTCTGAAGTTGGTATGGTTGAATTCTATAATGTGAGACCTTTAAATTGGTATATTGTATACATCTTTTAGACTCCTAACGAGTGAGATATGATCTCCTAAAGTTGTTTTCGCGCAATAGAGTTGCTGCTAAAAAACTGACCTTGGTGAGGAAGATGACCAGTAGCCGCTGAGTCAACTCGCGAATCAGATCAGCGAGTAAACTGAGCATTATATGTTTTTGGATCGATTTGACCACTTATTGACATCTGTTTGAGCTGATTTCTTATAACTTAAGGTTTTTCGATCTTCCGAATCGATTGATGAAATTTTCAGAACGTAATTATAATCAGATTATGCACTTTCTATATTAATGATACATATTGATTATGAACCATTAGATTGATTTAATTAAATTTTTTATTATCTTTGTGGGTTTGTCTTATGAATTGTTAACCCGAGTTGGGGGACGCAAGCAAATGGGCTAGTAGATCGAGCCGAGCTGGTAAGTGGGCCCATTTTAGCTAGGCTAGTGGGCTAGGCCAAACCTATATTAGATAAAGTGTTACCTGTTGCATAATGGATGTAAAATTCAGTGGGATGTTGTTTAGTAGAGTTTTATTAACTCCCAAAGACTAACCTTTTGCTCATGAATTAAATAAATGATGTAAATTATCACATGCGGCGTGATTGATGATTATGAGTTTTTAACGAATTTTTGATCTTGCGACTCGTGAGATATTTTCTAAATTTGATCTAGATTTGTACTGCAAAAGTTATTAGTTATGTGTGTGCTATATGCAATATCCATTCACATTTCTCTAAAGCTCTTAGAATGTCCGCTAAGAATATCGTGGTCGATCTAAACAAGGGTGAGAAATTGGATGTCAATAACTATGACATTTGGCATCGTAAGATCCATTATCTCTTCAATGAACAAAAAGTCTTGGAGACACTTTATCATGTAATGGCTGAGCCTGAGCAAGATAATACAGCTCAGCATTTTTGAGATCTTGAGGCCTATTAGAAATGGTGCAATAAAGATCAGTACGCGTTCTTTACTATGTTAAGCAGCATGCACAACAACTTGATTGTTGAGTTTGAGAATTATCCAACTGCTCATGACATGTGGGAGGCCCTTAAGCATAAGTTTGGCATCACCTCATTTGCAAAGTTGCACGGGTTGACCATGAAATTTGACTCTTACTAGAAAAAGGCGCATCATTCAATAAAGCAGCATTTAAGGGTCATGATACACGAACTTGGGGCTACAGGTCATCACTTGATAGATGAACAATAGGTTCAAGTTGTTATTCGCTCTTTTCCACACTCTTGGGAGCAGATGTAGCAGAATATTACTTATAATGAGAAGGTGAAAACGTTCGAGGACATATTGAGTCACTTGGAGCTTTAGGCAGAGCTTTTGAAAGCTGCTAAGAGTGATAGCTCCGCTTACGCTACTAAGTCTAGCTCGCGTAAGATCAATAGGTCCAATGCAAGAGGGGCATAAACTCTTTTGGAAAGAGAATAGGTGATGGATCAAACCCTAATAAGGCCAATATCGCGGAGCACCGTAGAGGCAAGCAAGGCAGCAAGAAAGGCAAAGCTACAATGACTTACTTTAACTGTAATAAGATGGGATACTTCGCTCATGAATGCACTGAGCCAACAAGGTACTTCGTAACCTTTTTCCTCGTACTAACTACTTTGTTTCTAGTCAAGCATTAGTTGCTCATTCTCCTCATTTGTGGGTAGTAGATTCAGGAGCAACATACCACATAGCAAGGAACCGATATGGATTCGTTCAGTATCGTCGAGTTCCTAATGGGAGCAGGAAAGTCTACATGGGAAATAAGTTGACCATAGAAGTGTTTGGGATCGGTACTTACGTACATTGGCGCACCTTATATCTACATGATGTGCTTTACGCTATAGAGATTTGGCAAAACTTATTATCAGTTAATAGCTGATGGGTTTAGAAAACACTATTTAATTAAACTACAAGTGCACAGTATCTACTATGTAGGCAATGATAAATACAGGTCGGTCCCACGAGGACAAGTTTGATTAGGATGCAAATTAAATCTAAAATTAACTAAACTCTAATCCTAGCAATTTGAATTCAGAGATGATTAAAAATTAATGATTAAAATTAAGCAAATAAAATTAAACAACTAATTAAAAATGATTGACTAAATCGATGGGAGAAATTACTAAGGTTTCCGGAATCCACTTTGTAGGGCCCAGAATAATTATGTGTATGAACATTAATTTTCTTCTTGTCAACCACATACCAGTCTAGTTTTCAAACACACTAGTACAGAAGATTTGTACATTGAAACCCTTTTTAAAATAATCGAAAATATTTTTCCACTTCACTTGAAAGATCAAAAATAAATTAACCCAAGTATCCAAAATACCGAAAAACACAGATTATCCACTTTTAATATAAAACGTTACAAAACTAAGTTGATAATTGATAGAAACTATCCCAAACTACAAGCAAGATCATCACATGTGTCCGAGGTTCCATCCCCAACAACTATATGAAGCCAGAATAATTAAAACATTAAATACACTTTCGAGAAGAAATTAAAACAACCATACACCATTATTGTATCATCCACAAAACTTCATCCTCAACCCTAGTTGAGGGTTTAGCCACACATATTTGAACAAACAAAATAAATAATTAAATTGTGTTCCATTAGATCAAATAGTGCACTTACAAAAATGGCCCAAGATTACACCACTTAATTACTCTTCGAATCTCCACTGAATCCTCGTTCCCACGGTTTCGCTCTTTCTCCCTTGATTATTTTCAGTTCTGCAGGCCCTCTCCACCATACATAACAACCTCTCTATATCCTCTCCTTCAAACCATACAGCACCCCCTCTCTCTCTTTTCTCCTCCTCTTATACTTCAATTCACCAACCTCCCTTCTCTCCCAAGACTGACCTCCTTTCCCCTTAATATGTAACCCCTGCTGACTCCAAAAGCAACCGACCTAATTTAATTGGGTACTGAGGCCATCCACAGTGGTGGATTGCTAAAAGCCAAATTTGGCTTTCCAAATTTGGCTTTTACAGTCGAGTTGCACACCGGTTAAATATAAAAAAAATTGATAAAAAAGTAAATCGGGGACACGTTGGTCATTTAAAAAAAAAAAACTTTTTACTAAATGCCAGGCGGTGTCCCTAGGGGCCGCCTGGCTTCAGACGACCAACTGTTGGGGCGTCTGATGCCAGGCGGCCCCTAGGGACACCGCCTGGCATTTAGTAAAATGTTTTTTTTTTTAAAATGACCAAAAACCAGTAGCCCACCCCTGGGGTCGTCTGACATCAGACGCCTACCCCTGGGGTCGTCTGAGATCAGACGACCTACCCTGGGGTCGTCTGACATCAGACGCCCATCCCTGGGGTCGTCTGGTGAGACGCCCCTCCCCCGAGTCGCCCCATCTCAAACGCTCTCCCCCCTACCCGTCTCACTTCAAACGCCCCCCCTAGCCGTCTGGCTAAAAAATTTGCAAATCCGTTTGCATGTCGCCAAATTTGGCTGGGGAAGGAGACTTGTAGGGTCCCTTTGCATATTTACAAAGCCCCAGTGTGTAACTTTTTTTCCAAATTTGGCTTCTCAATTACACCGCTGTGGATGCCCTGATTGAGAAACAAAATTCTCTTTGTTTGAAAGTAAGTAGTTAATGACATCAGTATGATGTCATCAACTCATTTTATTAATTTTGAAATCAGATGGTTTCTTTTGGCTTACACGTGCAAAGCACACGTGCTATAATTATTGCCCTATCAATACCTTTATCAATTAACTATACCATGACCTTGCCAAATGATGTAACTTGCTGGTTGTATCACATTTTTCCCACTCCACTCTTATTTCCTGCACACAATCAGAATACACTTAATTAATTCAAATTAAATAAATAAGTACTAGCTAATACAAATACAAAGGTACTAAATGTAATATAATTATGCTTATCAAATACCCCCAAGCTTATATTTTGCTAGTCCTCGAGCAAAACTAAAACTAAACTAAACCTAATGAAAAGCATGCAATAAAAGTCTAACTCACTTTCGCAGGAATCACGATTACACTTAGCATGTGCAACAAGTCGTTAAACCTCTAGGTTACCCCTAGTGGACGAGTGTTGTCTCGTGAGGGTTTGCAGTTAATTTACCCACAAAATTATAAGTTCTCAAATCGAAATAGGGTCCACAGTATTGTTTCAGAAAAATAATATAGCGAATCAGAAACATATGCAATTAATAATATGATTTTTAACAAACTGATAAACATGAATTAGAGTTCAAGACACTATCCGAATACTAAAAATCTTTCACAAATACTCAAATCTAAGAGTGTGTAAGTAAATAGCCAACAAGAGTTCAATTTTTAATTCTGAGCAAGCCACAACTTTGATCACCTTCCTAATACATTTCGCCTCGACTTCAGCCTCACAGTTATACCCTCAAAAATAAAATATTCAGAATTATTTATGTGAAACCCCGTTAATAAAAAAAATAATAATAATAATGATAAGAATAAGGGCTGGCTAACAAACAAAAAAAAAGGAGAGAGGAATTTTTTAGCAAGGTTTGGGGGACACGGGCTGGCCCGACCCGCGACCCAGCCTGTGACCCAAACACGCCACCTCCCTCTCCCCCAATCAGCTGCATGCTGATCATAAACAAAAAAAAAGAAGGGGGAAAAGAAAAGAAAGGAAAAGAGAGACATAGAGAGAGTAAGAGAGAGAGTAAGAGAGACTGTGAGAGAGAGAGTGAGAGAGAGACCGTGAGAGAGAGACCGAGAGAGAGTGGGAGAGACTGTGAGAGAGAGAGAGACAGAGAGAGAGTAAGAGAGAGAGTAAGAGTGACTGTGAGAGAGAGAGTGAGAGAGAGACCGTGAGAGAGAGAGAGAGAGATCGTTGGAGAGAGAGAGAGAGGAAGGAGGACAGCAGCTACTGCCAGAGAAGAAGAGAGCAGCAGCAGCTGCCGTCCAGCTGAAAGAAGAAGAAAAAGAAGAAGCAAGAAGGAGGAAGAAGGAGGAGAAAGGAGAAGAAGAAGAGAGGAAGAAAGGGGTTGCTCCTTGGGTAAGATTTTCTAACCCATTTCACCTCCCATTTCAGCTGATTTCAATTATAAATAACCTCGGGTTTTGCTCCACATGCCTTGTTATTGTAGATCTTGATGATTGGGAGCTCCATGGTGGAAGAGGTGATGAGATGGGCTAATATTTTGAGGTTAAGGTGAGAAATCAGCCCCCTCATGCTTTGGATCTTGTGATTTTTGTGATGTAAATTGGGGTTTTTTGAGGAAAACGAAATTTGATAGTGAAGCTTGAGAGAAAAACCTAGTTAATGATGGTTAATGGATTTATTGTGCTGTTTCTTTTTGTAATTTCTTGTTGAAGATGATGTTAGATGATATAAAATCAAAAAGAATCTTCCATATCCGTAGTGATAATGGTTTCTATAAGTTAAATGAGACCTTATAGACCATTTTAGACATTTTGGGACTGTTTTGTGTAGCTAAATTTTTATGGGAATGTAATGGTAAAGATGACCATGGTTTTGGCCTTTGGTTGGTGTTTTGGAAATAATNATCTTAATAACACCCAACCATTTTTAAATGCATGTTTCGAACTAATATGTATGTATTTTGTATCCAAGGCATGGCATGTGACTTTAGATAACAAGGGATAATCGTGATAAAGAAAACTTTAGAACTTGTTATTGTGTTTTACTCGGAAATTGCTTGTTATGACAAATGATGCATGCTTAACAAATTATCATGTTTTACACATATTTCGCATAAATGGTGATTCACAATGACCTTTAGGGCTAGTCACACCTGCTATTGTGATGTATGAGTTTTCAAAAAGATGGATTTTAAAAAGGAAATTTCTATCCAAAAGAATACCAGTTTTCAAAGGGATTTCAAAATGGTTTCCGAACTTCAACTTAAAAGAAACAAGACTTACATATATATTAAGTATACTCTATCATTGAGGTAAGCCAATGAAAGGTTAGAGACTTCCTGTAGGATGAAGTGTCATGGACCGGAAGTGACACGTCATCTGAGACATCGCTAGGAGTTCTTACCTCTCTGGTGGATTGGGACACCAGAGAGATAGGTGCATCTATTGAAGTCTGGGAAGTCATGATCGTTTCTTGGTAAACCATATTTGTTGGTGGTGTTGAGTAGCTAGTCTAGCAGAGGATTCACACGCTTGCCCGATGGGTGCTAGACGCGAGAGGGGAGTGGGGAGCTCTTTCTCTGGATTAATAAGGCCCTTATTTAGTCTGCAGTCGTCGACTTATGCGCGCTTTGTCCGTCGAAGGTATCCAGACATGTGCGTTGAGGGTATCCGGACGTTACGTGAGCTACATTGTCTGTTGAGGGTATCCAGGCACGTAGCTTACCAGTGTCTGTCGAGGGTATCCGGACAATGGTGTTGATGTTACTTATGCGCATGTTGTTCGTTGAGGGTATCCGGACGCTACTTGTGCTGTGTTGTCTGTTGAGGGTATCCGGGCACATGACGTACCAGTGTTTGTCGAGGGTATCCGGACACTGGTGTTGATCTGACTAGGGTTTACTCTAGTCGTGTTCATTGGCTATGCTAGACGAAATATGCTACCATTGTTTTTAGATGTATATGCAGGATTTTTCTTTGATGTTTCAATCAACTATATAGTATGCATTGCTTTTACAAATGCTTTTGAGATGTTATTGGATTCAATCGCTGCATGTGATGATATTAGGATGGTTGATCTACCTACTGAGTTTCTCACCCTATTATTCTCGTGGTTTTACAGTTGACGTTTGAGGATCGAGATAGGATCCTTAGTGGTGCTGTGACGACGTTTGTTTAGCGATGGATTTCTTATTTTGTGGTGGATGTAGGTCTCCCTCTCTTCAATCACAGTGGATGATTTCCTACTTCTATTCCTTTTCTTGAGACTTATGTTTTGTGGCTCTGGTTGTGAGCTTTACGATTACCTTTGTTTTATATGAATGCGACTTCTACTTTACCTTCTCTCACTATATATATTTTGACAGAAAACAACAAATATAACTATATATTATATCACAGTTATATCCATGTTAAGTGAGAAATTGAATGTCATAGTTATTTGCAGGTGACTTAGAGGATGGGATAACTTTAGACAATGTTGTCTTGACAGGTCCCTCCTGGTCCCATGTATTTGGGATTTCAATTGAGTTCAGTTGACAAAAAAATGGGTGGCAATTTTTGTGCATACCTTTAGTTTCTTGGCTTTCGCTGTGTATATTTTGTATGCACTGTGTCTATTAGGTGACGAAAGGTCCAGTTTACAGGGGAGACTCTGCCGGATTTGAGTCTCGTTGTAGACTGATGGTAATGTCCCTTATTTTGGGGTACGGGGCGTTACAGGTGGTATCAGAGTATTGTTAGCTCTGAGTAGACCCAATAATATGATAAAAACCACCAAGAGTAGGAAAATATTTTAAAGGTTAAATGCTTTAAAGAACTAAAAGTCACCAAAATATAAAAACCTTATTGCTGTACTTGATATTTTTGTTGACTTAAATGCTTTCAATTGCTTTATGTTATTTAATGGTTTTACAAGTTTTGGTGGAGTATGAAGCTAAATTTGTTACTTCTATAACTCTTGGCAGTGAATGATGCCGATGGAGCGGCCTAGACGACAACCGCCACCTCCACCACCGCCTCATGCACCTAATCCCCCGCCACAACCACAACCGCAACCTGCCAAACCTGGACTAGTTGGCCTTCTCCAAACGGTCAACTTGTTAGTTACTGAAGTGGCCCAGTTGAGACAAGAGGTTAGAGCGAACCAAGAAGCTCCACAAGGGGTGGTACCCCTACCACCACCACCACCTCCCCAGCCTGCTCCACCTATGGTTGGGAACCTTGGGCCACATGACGATAATGAAATTTTGAAGGACTTCAAGAGTTGGGGGCCCACTTCTTATGATGGAACACCAGACCCAGCAAAAGTTGAAAAGTGGCTTAAGGATATCGAGAAGACATTTGACTTAATTAGATGCACCGATGAGCTGAAAGTTAGGATGGCTACTTATATGCTAGTGGACGATGCATGGGACTGGTGGAAGAGCACTTCGGAAGGAATGGGTCCAATTACTTGGGACGAGTTTCAAAGTTTATTTTTGGATAGGTACTTCTCTGCTGCAGTGAAGGAAAGAAAGTATTATGAGTTCGTGGGCCTGAGGCAGGGAAGTATGACCGTGGATCAGTATGTGGCTAGGTTCACTAACTTATCTCGCTTTGCCCCTACGATCGTTGATAAAGAGGTAGACAAGATAAGAAAATTTAGGGATGGACTAAATCCTCAGCTATATGAAAAAATCCTAGCTTTAGAATTTTACAGTTTTAATGAGATTGTCAGGAAAGTCCAGATGCTAGAGAGGGGGTGTGAAGTATTACAGAGAAGGCAAGAGATGGCCACACAGAATGAGAAGCCACTCAATTTCCACAGCGGTATAGAGGGACTAAAAGGTTTAAGGATCAAGGAGAGTCTTCTCAAGGTTCAGGTCAGCAGCAGCCCCAAAGAACATCACCTCAGAATCGTACCCCACAACAGCCTGCCAATCCGCAAGGTAATCAATATCAGAATAAGCAACCACCACAACAACAAAGGGGCAATGATAGAGTACAATGTTGGAATTGTGGAGAAGCAGGACACGTAAGGAGAGATTGTCCTCGAAGCAATCGGCAGCATCAGCAGGGTAGGGTCAATCAAAGCCGCATGTTTGCAGTTTCTCGAGAGGGTACCATGGACCAGATGATGGAGTAGAAGGTATGATCATATTCTATAGCTTATGGATATGTGTTTTGTTTGACTCTAGACCCATTCACTCAATTATTAGTCGTGTACCGGTTACACCCACCGGAAAAAAAAACATCAGCATTGGCCCCGGCTATAGGTAGGCATCCTTTTCCATATCAGATCTGTCGTGATTGTGTGATACAAATTTCTGATGCGGAGATGAGTGTGGACTTGACGGTATTTGACCTCCTAGAAATCTACATGATCTTGGGTACGGATTGGTTGTCACTGCATCATGCCCACATTTGGTAGCTTTGAGAACAAAAAAAAAGAGAACTTTTAGACTTCCTGAACGACCAGTTGTAAAGTTTAGAGGACAGAAGCATCGAATGCCTCTGAACAAATTAGAGTTTGAACTTTGAAATGAAGTAGTTTCCCCAAATTTCGAGGACGAAATTTCTTCTAAGGGGGGATGATTGTGAAACCCCGTTAATAAAAAATAATAATAATAATAATAATGATAAGAATAAGGGCTGGCTAACAAACAAAAAAAAAGGAGAGAGGAAATTTTTATCTAGGTTTGGGGGACACAGGCTGGCCCGACCCGCGACCCAGCCCGTGACCCAAACCCGCCACCTCCCTCTCCCCCAATCAGCTGCATGCTGATCATAAACAAAAAAAAAGAAAGGGGAAAAGAAAAGAAAGAAAAAGAGAGACAGAGAGAGAGTAAGAGAGAGACTGTGAGAGAGAGAGTGAGAGAGAGACCATGAGAGAGAGACCGAGAGAGAGTGGGAGAGACTGTGAGAGAGAGAGAGACAGAGAGAGAGAGAGTAAGAGAGATTGTGAGAGAGAGAGTGAGAGAGAGACCGTGAGAGAGAGACCGAGAGAGAGTGGGAAAGACTGTGAGAGAGAGAAAGACAGAGAGAGAGTAAGAGAGAGAGTAAGAGAGACTGTGAGAGAGAGAGTGAGAGAGAGACCGTGAGAGAGAGACCGAGAGAGAGTGGGAGAGAAGCTGAGAGGGAGAGAGAGATCGCTGGAGAGAGAGAGAGAGGAAGGAGGGCAGTAGCTGCTGCCAGAGAAGAAGAGAGCAGCAGCAGCAACCGTCCAGCTGAAAGAAGAAGGAAGGAGGAAGAAGGAGGAGAAAGGAGAAGAAGAGAGGAAGAAAGGGGTTGCTCCTTGGGTTAGATTTTCCAACCCATTTCACCTCCCATTTCAGCTGATTTCAATTGTAAATAACCTAGGATTTTGCTCCACATGCATTGTTGTTGTAGATCTTGATGATTGGGAGCTCCATGGTGGAAGAGGTGATGAGATGGGCTAATATTTTGAGGTTAAGGTGAGAAATCAGCACCCTCATGCTTTGGATCTTGTGATTTTTGTGATGTACATTGGGGTTTTTTGAGGAAAACAAAATTTGATAGTGAAGCTTGAGAGGAAAACCTAGTTAATGATGGTTAATGGATTTATTGTGCTGTTTCTTTTTGTAATTTCTTGTTGAAGATGATGTTAGATGATATAAAATCAAAAGGGATCTTCCATATCCTTAGTGATAATGGTTTCTATAAGTTAAATGAGACCTTATAGGCCATTTTAGACATTTTGGGACTGTTTTGTGTAGCTAAATTTTTATGGGAATGTAATGGTAAAGATGACCATGGTTTTGGCCTTTAGTTGGTGTTTTGGAAACAATATGAAGTTGTAAGATGAAATTCAAAGATGGAATTTAATTATTTTTAGATTCTAGCATGGTAATTGTGATGATATAACTCTAGATTTGAAAATGCCCCTCAAGCATATAATGAAATCTCTAATTGATGATGATCCATGTGAGCAAGGAATTTAGTAGGTTATTTTTACAAGCTTGGACAGATTTTTGTAATTTGAAATGGTGAGATTAACCTTATTGGGATTTTGAAGATTTTAATGGAACCTTGAGTTTGGGTCTAGAAATTTGATGATGATGGTGTGTGAAATTTTTGAAGATTCATATCTAATTCAGCTCGGTGATAGTGGGTAATGAATCCAAGTTATTTTAGATGGAACTATCATGTTGAAGACTATGGAGATCAATCTTAAGCTAAAGATGGGATTTATGTGATAGGTTAGCTTTTGTACTATTTTGAGGAATTTTATTTCTTTAGAGAGCAACGATGAAGTTCACATCATTTAAGGCTTTAAGTGATAATCCTATCTGGTCTTTCGGTGGAAATGGGTTGATTAAAGACGTTCGAAGTAGGAGTAGTACTAATCCTACCAACTGATGAGGTTCAGAGTAGTACTCTAAGTCGTTGGTGTTTCTTGATTTTAAATTTTTATTGTTCCTCTTCTATTTATTCGACTTGTTGGTTCTAAGTACTAGAACCTAATTCTGTCTTTTGTTTCTTTGTCCAGCTGGTGAGCTGGGTGTTGCTGACTCTCTGGGTGAGGAGGATCAGTTTTCTTATCGCTAGAGGTAGGTGGTCGATTAGTCTTAATAACGCCCAACCATTTTTAAATGCATGTTTCGATCTAATATGTATGTATTTTGTATCCAAGGCATGACATGTGACTTTAGATAACATGGGATAATCGTGATGAAGAAAACTTTAGATCTTGTTATTATGTTTTACTTGGAAATTGCTTGTTATGACAAATGATGCATGCTTAACAAATTACCATGTTTTACGAATATTTCACATGAATGGTGATTCACAATGACCTTTGAGTTTGTAAAACATGTCTTACGCAAAGAGAGGAAGCTTATACTGGAATATCATGTTTTATGGTGTTTTTTAGAAGACTTTTGAAATATTGGGACTTTGTTTTAAGTTTCCATGTATGATGGATTTTCTTGGTGCCAAGGATAACTATGTACACTTTTGGGGGACTAGTGCCCATGTTACTTTGACTTGGATTGCCGTACCTTTAGGGCTAGTCACACCTGCTATTGTGATGTATGAGTTTTCAAAAAGATGGATTTTAAAAAGGAAATTTCTATCCAAAAGAATACCAGTTTTCAAAGGGATTTCAAAATGGTTTCCGAACTTCAACTTAAAGGAAACAAGACTTACATATATATTAAGTATACTTTATCATTGAGGTAAGCCAATGAAAGGTTAGAGACTTCCTGTAGGATGAAGTGTCATGGACCGGAAGTGATACGTCATCTGAGACATCGCTAGGAGTTCTTACCTCTCTGGTGGAATGGGACGCCAGAGAGATGGGTGCATCTATTGAAGTCTGGGAAGTCATGATCGATTCTTGGTAAACTATGTTTGTTAGTGGTGTTGAGTAGCTAGTCTACCAGAGGATTCACATGCTTGCCCGATGGGTGCTAGACGCGAGAGGGGAGTGGGGAGCTCTTTCTATGGATTAATAAGGCCCTTATTTAGTCTGCAGTCGTCGACTTATGCGCGCTTTGTCCGTCGAGGGTATCCGGACATGTTCGTTGAGGGTATCCGGAAGTTACGTGAGCTACGTTGTCTGTTGAGGGTATCCGGGCACGTAGCTTACCAGTGTCTGTCGAGGGTATCCGGACACTGGTGTTGATGTTACTTATGCGCATGTTGTCCGTTGAGGGTATCCAGACACGTCCGTTGAGGGTATCCGGACGCTACTTGTGTTGTGTTGTCTATTGAGGGTATCCGGACACATGGCATACCAGTGTTTGTCGAGGGTATCCGGACACTGGTGTTGATCTGACTAGGGTTTACTCTAGTCATGTTCCTTGGCTATGCTAGATGAAATATGCTACCATTGTTTTTATATGTATATGCAGGATTTTTCTTTGATGTTTCAATCAACTATATAGTATGCATTGCTTTTACAAATGCTTTTGAAATGTTATTGGATTTAATCGCTGCATGTGATGATATTAGGATGGTTGATCTACCTACTGAGTTTCTCACCCAATTATTCTCGTGGTTTTACAGTTGACATTTGAGGATCAAGATAGGATCCTTAGTGGTGCTGTGATGACGTTTGTTTAGCGAGGAATTCCTTATTTTGTGGTGGATGTAGGTCTCCCTCTCTTCAGTTACAGTGGATGATTACCAACTTCTATTCCTCTTCTTGAGACTTATGTTTTGTGGCTCTGGTTGTGAGCTTTACGATTACCTTTGTTTTATATGAATGCGACTTCTACTTTACCTTCTCTCACTATATATATTTCGACAGAAAACAACAAACATAACTATATATTATATCACAGTTATATCCATGTTAAGTGATAAATTGAATGTCATAGTTATTTGCAGGTGACTTAGAGGATGGGATAACTTTAAACAATGTTGTCTTGACAGGTCCCTCCTGGTCCCATGTATTTGGGATTTCAGTTGAGTTCAGTTGATAAAAAAAATGGGTGGCAATTTTTGTTCATACCTTTAGTTTCTTTGCTTCCGCTGTGTATATTTTGTATGCACTGTGTCTATTAGGTGACGAAAGGTCTTGTTTACAGGGGAGACTCTGCCGGATTTGAGTCTCATTGTAGACTGATGGTAATGTCCCTTGTTTTGGGGTACGGGGCGTTACAATTTCACTCTCACATGTCAGTAGGAATCAAGCACAAAATAGAGGACTCACATATATACATCGAAGGACAAACTATTTTCAGAGGACTAATCTCATAGAAAGGAATATCAACCACTACACTGAGGATGGGAATGCTCACTCAACTTTTCACCTGATCAACAATCTAACCTCTCTATTCGTAGTATCCAATAGGTTTCTATAATGGGTAAAATGGGATTGATGTAGGATAGAAATGGTAGGAGAGTTTCTGAGAAGATAAGAGCCTTGAATCTTTAAGCCGGACAGATCTTGGATTGTACATTTTCACTTTTTTTTCTTCATTTTATCTTTGACTTGAACCATTTTGAATTTCAACTTTTTCTTCCCTTTTTTATGTTTTTTTTCTCTCTCTTTTTTTGTAGAAGAAAAATCACTACTTGCATGTAGAACTTGATTTTGATATAGATAAGATGAAGACATATACTGAATAAACACACACTGTCCTTCTTATTTTCTTTTCTGAATCATCCCTGCACACTTCTCAGAAACAATGAACTGAATGCAATTATGTTGTTGAGGTAATGGAGTGAAAGTTAGAAAAGTCAATAATATAATGATAAAAGGAATTTTAGATGGCAATGAAGGTGAAACCTAGTTTACCTATTATCATCTACCAAGTCAAGCGAGGTATGTCATGTATCATTTCAGTCTACAAGATGAGATTTTTGCAATCCTAATGTCACCCTCAGTGGTTGAAAAAAAAATTATAGCACTTATGATATCAAAGAAAGTACTGAAAAATAATTGTGAGATTGAGTAGCTCTTCATTCTACTCAATTTGCGCAGAAGAGATCTCTCGGACAATGAAAGGCTAACAAACTCAAACTAGGTTAACAAGTCTCCACTAATGATTATTCAGGATCTCTCAGTTGGGCTCACTCTTCACTTAGATTACACCAAAGTGTCTATGTGAAAGGATTTCTCTAAGACTCGATATTTCTGAAAAACTTTTAGCAAAGGGATAATATAATAAACCAAAATTTCAAAATTTATTAGAAAATCAAAAATCATTCTGTTAAAATTACAAAGCTCCTAATTCATCAACACGAACATCAACATAAACCCTATTCAATTTTGAAACTTAAGGACATAAAAAATTAATTGTTCTCCCTTACCCCCAAACTTAAATCAAACATTATCCTCAATGTTCCTAATATGAATCTATAAATAGCATGAACACAAGAGATATGCTGAAATAAATACTGGTATAAGGAAGGAGATTATCATAAATCGAATCAGTGCCCAAAAATAGCATGGGTTGCCTCCCAGCAAGCACTAAGTTTAACGTCTTTAGTCAGATAAACCAAAAAGGTCAATCCTGGTAGACAGGAACTTTAAGAAAAGTTTCCTCAACTTCTAGGGGAAGTAACTCTAAAAATTGTTTTAAATGTTGACTATTAACTTTAAAAATGTTATCAATTTCAGTGTTTTTTACATCAACAGCCCCATGTGGATATATATAATGAATTTCAAAGGGCCCAGTCCATCTAGAACGTAACTTACAAGGACATTGATGCTACCTAGAATTATATAAAAGGACTTTCTGACCAATTTTAAAAGATTTGCGATTAATATTTTTTTCATGAAACACTTTTATTTGGTCCTTATATGCTTTAGCACTACGTTATGCATCATTCCTAATTTCTTCAACTCATTGAGTTGGAGTTTCCTGTGTGAACTAGCTTTATTTAGGTTGAAATTGAGCGCTTTGATTGCCCAGTTGCTCTATGCTCCAATTCCACAGGCAAGTGGCAGGCTTTGCCAAAGATTAGCCGGTAAGGTGACATCTCAATTGGCATTTTGAAAGCAGTACGGTATTGTAATGACCCAAAATAATTTAGTTGACCAGTCAATGTCAATCAGAGTCAATTAGAGTCTAATCCAACGATTTGACCGTGAAACCAATTAATTATTAAAATAATTAAGCTTAGTGTTAAAATAATTAAACTTGAAATTAAATAAATGAGTTTTCGATCAGAGGGTAATTTGAAGAATCGAACCATACGAATGGGTAGATCTCGAAAAGTTATCGAATTTCGACTACTCGCCCGAAAAAATCAGACACTGAATGAGGTCGATTCGAGGCCCGGAACGCGATTTTGACCAATACCAAATGTACCCGCGATTTTGACTACAATTTTGACCAATTGTGCTTTATTAACATGTGTATACACAAATTTATGCATGTGTGTGATGTATTAAAGAGTAACTTTGTAACTTATCCCTTTGTATACACAATTTTTGTATATGTGCTTTACAACAAAAAATTTCCCTTACACCCATCTTCTAACTAAGTAAAATGGATTTCTTTTTCAAATCCACCTCCTCCATACGGTTTCCAAAACCAGAAACAGTAGAGAGAGAGTTAAGAGTTAGAGAAGTGAAAGGAGAAGAAGAGAGGGAAGAAAGAAAGAATGGAAGAGGGAGAGAAGAAAGAAAGGAAGGGAGAGATGACGACGACGACGATGTGGAGAGAGAGGGACGATTGTGGGTGAGAGAGAGAAGAAGAAGAAGAAGAAGAAGAAGAAGAAGAAGAAGAAGAAGAGGATGAAGAAGACGATGATGATGATGATGACGGTGATGGTAGAGAAGAAGAAGAAGACGATGGGGAGATCGAATTAGGCCATGGAGTTCATTGATTGAGGTATAAAACTGAAACCTTTAGCTGTTTTAATGAAAAATCAGAATCTTCCTTTACCCCAAATAGTTTATTTTGATCCTAAGTTGAACTAGGGTTTGTAGTTCCAACCCTTTTGTGTTAATTTAACTTCAAATTGGAATGAGTTTATATTTCCAGGTTATAAGGATTTGCAGGGTTTTGGTTTCTTGTAATTAGAATTAATTGGATGGAATTCCCAAATCATCAATTTTATGAGGATTTGAACAAAATTCATATTTTGAAGCTTATGATTATAGAGAATTTTAGATCAACTTAAAACTCCTTGCTGGAAATTAATGAGTTTCAGCTGAATTTTTAGAGACACTAAACTTTATAATGATTTTCAATATTTCAGATTTTGGATGATTGGAATTTCTGATAAAGTAGTTGTTACACTTAGTTAGAAATTAAGGGGATTTTTATGTTTAAAATTCTAAAGCCCTCTTGCTGTTAGGAACTTATTTGTAATGAGATTATTTGTTTTTCCTAAAGTTCTTATTTGATTTGATTAGGTATTTTCACAGATTAGAGGTTTTTAGGTATTAAGAGAGAATGATTTAAGATATTTAGACCTTATAGAGATTGTTTAGGGTAGGTTTTAAAGTACCAAATTATTTTGTATGAAATTAGGGTGTATAGAAATGAGTTTTGAAAGTGAATTAAATGTGTTGTTTATAGTTGGTAGTATGTACTAATGCCAGTACACTAATTGGAGGCAAGTAATGTAGTAAAGAGTTAGCCTCGCAGGAATTGAAGTAGGAACTTATAAATACTCTCTTGTAGCCATTAAAGTACTTTCAATGCTTTTGATAAGGTTTAGATTTATAAATCAAATGTAATTATTTTGCAAAGCATGCATGATTTATTTGTGATGTCCTATTGATGTGAAAATGATTTTCCAAAAGTATAGTTTTACATAGTGATGTAAAACAGTAATAGTTATTTTTAAAATACTTAGATTCTAATAATTATACATATGAATGAGTTATATATATATATATATATATAAATATATGGATGATTCTTTTCTTACTTATAGTTAAATAAACTATATTTTCAAAAGAATTGAGATTTAATCGTTATCAAGCTTTGGGGATGGGTATATTTCCAAAACCAAATGGATTTTTGGGTTCTTATAAAATATATATACTTACTTCCTTCCATCTGTTGGGAGAAGTAGTTGTTTTGAGATGATGCATGGGATAGAGGTTCCCAGTTGTTTGGTATGTGTTGGTGATTCCCTAGGTACGGGCTTTTCCCCGGAATATATACTATATATGTTATGCTGGGCTTTCCCCCGATTACCTGGCTTTCCCCAGATTATATTACCGGCTTTCCCAGAATAATATTAGATGGGAGATCACAACATGTACATGGATGTTAGTTTTTATAGGAAAAAGTATTTTCTACTACTAAAACTTATAGTATTATAATATGTATTTTTAGGTGATCCGAAAATGGACTTGTAATGCCTACACGAGCAAATCATT
>MVGT01000867.1:21450-32953 GCA_002174775.1 Macleaya cordata
GTGAGGTTACATGCTGCCTAGATTAGGCGAAGACTTGAGGAGCGTAACAACTCCTAGATTATTTTAATGATCATTAAAATGTCTGCACGAGTCAAACGGCTGACCACCACGACAACGGCTACGTCGGCAAATTATGGTCAAGGGTCCACCTGAACCCAAATCATGAGCCAGCGTGCTTCTCACAAAAATCGATAAATCAGTCGCTCAGTCGAAAATCAGGAACTAACGATGGGGTTCCACATCGGTTAAGTTGGAACACGATTTTGCTCACTAACTAGGAGTTGAAACATCTAGTCCTGGCCTCTTCACTCTAAGATGATCACACTACGCAATATTATGATGGTGATATGTTGTTAGTTTATATTTACTTATATGGGTAAGTGAATGGTTATCGATTTATGTTGTAGTAAAGGTACCAAATGCTTTTACATTACTGTATTATGATTTCTCGGTTTTCTTTAAAACCTGCATTATCTTAAATTCATATTAGTGACTACCTGTTAGTATTATAAGTTCTCACTGGGCTTTTTGCTCAGGAAATCGAGGAGACAATGGATGATTGGATGTTAAGTAATTTGAGGAGGCAGGTATAGGGAGAGTATCCACCTCAGGTTTATTATACTTGAAGTGTTGTTATTATTTAGTTATGATGCAATTTATTTTACTTGTTATGTGTATATTTTTCTTGAGTTATATATATTTAACACAAACACACTTATATTTATATTGTATCACTTAACAAACCTTATCTATGTATTATTTTTATCGGCAGAGAGAAGTATCGGTTTAAAATTATTGTTTGGATCCAGCCTAGTGGATGACTAGGTATTTTATATTGATGAATATGGTTGATTGGACATGATGAGATGATATGACAATTGTGGATGAATGGAATGATTTAGAAAATATTTATTATGGATAAATCATCTCTTCTACAGGTTTATGGCAGGTTTCAGACCCTGAAAATACAAGGGGAACTCTGGCAAATTTTTCGTTGGGCCTAACCATATTTAGAGGTGATTAAAGTTCTGACGAATTAGATTAGCTTAACTCTGATTTAGGTTCATAAACCTCTATTTAGGTTTGTTTTAGTACTGTTTAATCACCTGGTATAGTAAACCTAACGCCTTGAGATGCGATTCAATCTCCTAGAGATTTGAGTTTTAGATTGGGGCGTTACAGGTATGCCCAAAGCGCATTGTTTAGTCGAAGTGACCAATCTTTGCAGTTTGGGTTAACTATTTTTTCAAAAATTTGTTTTATTTACTGATTAGAAACTTCAACTTGGCCAATAGTCTGTGGGTGATATGGGTAAGCAACTTTATGAGTAATTGAATACTTCTTAACCAATGATTCAAATGCACGATTGCAAAAATACTTACCCCCGTCATTGATAATGGCTCAAGGGATTCTAAAATGAGAGAATATGTTATCTTTAAAAAACTGAACTACAACCTTGTGATCATTTGTTCTACATGCTACCGCCTTGACCCATTTGGAAACATAGTCAACCGCTACAAGAATATATAAATTGCCAAAAGAATTAGGAAATGGACCCATAAAATAAATACCCTAGACATCAAAGATCTCAATTATCAAAATAGTATTAAGAGGCATCATATTCCTACGAGTAATATTCCCTAATTTATGACAACATTCACACGCCTTACAAAATACATGGGAATCATGAAAAATTGTGGGCCAATAAAAACCACACTTTGCAACGGTCTTTTTCGAACTAAATGACCTCCAAATGCATGATGATGACAAAAAGAGATGACACTAAGATGCTCACTATCAGGGACACATCTCCTAATGATCTGATCAGGACAATACTTAAACAAATAAGGATCGTCCCAAAAAAAGTAACGTACTTAGGTTAAAAATTTAGACTTATCTTGTTTAGTCCAATGTAATGGCATCTCGCCAGTAACAAGATAGTTCACAATATCAGCAAACTAAGGTAATTGAAAGATAGTAAAGAGTTATGCATTAGGGAATGTCTCGACAATAGGTAAGGACTCAGATGAAGAATCTACGATAAGCCTAGACAAGTGATCTGCTACCATATTTTCAGAACCTTTTTTGTCCCAAATTTCAATATCAAACTCTTGTAGCAACAATATCCAACGAATTAAGCGTGGCTTAGCATCCTTCTTTGAAAGAAGGTACTTAAGGGCAGTATGATAAGAGTGGATGATGACTTTAGATCCTAACAGATAAGACCTAAACTTGTCTAAAGCAAACACAACCGCTAAAAGCTCTTTCTCAGTGGTGGAATAATTCAACTGTGCATCGTTCAATATCCTACTTGCATAATAAATTATATGGTGTAACTTATTTATGTGTTGCCCTAGAACTGCTCCAACTGCATAGTCGGATGCATCACACAAAATATCAAAGGGCTCACTCTAATCAGGGGGCTGAATAATAGGGGCAGAGGTCAACAACAACTTAAGCTTCTCAAAAGCTTTTGAACACTCATCATCAAAGATAAAATCAGCATCTTTAGCAAGTAAACTACAAAGTGGTCTAGAAATCTTGCTAATGTCTTTAATGAATCGACGATAAAAACCAACATGACCTAAGAAAGACCTAATTTCATTTATTGTACGTGGCTCAGGAAGACTAGAGATCAAGTCGATCTTAGCCTTATCTACCTCTATGCCCTTGTCTGAAATAACATGACCTAAGCCCTTACGAACCATGAAATGACACTTCTCCCAATTTAAAACGAGATTTTTCTTCTCACAACGAATAAGAACTAACTTTAAATGATGGAGACACTCGTCAAAAGATGATCCAAATACTGAGAAATCATCAATGAATACCTCAAGGAAAGGCTCTACCATATCAAAAAAGATACTAATCATGTACCCCTAAAAAGTAGTGAGTGCATTGCATAACCCAAAGGGCATGCGACGATAGGTGAACGTACCAAATGGACAAGTGAAGGTAGTCTTCTCTTGATCCTCTGGTGTAATTGGTATTTAGTTATAACCGGAATAAATATCAAGAAAATAGTAATATAAAGGACTAGCTAATCTCTCAAGCATTTGATCAATGAAAAGAAGAGGAAAATGGGCTTTCCTTGTGACCGAGTTCAACTTTCTGTAGTCGAAACAAACTCGCCACCCGGTGGTCATACGAGTGGAAACTAGGTCATTTTAGACTACACTTATCCCTGATTTCTTAGGTACAACCTGAACGGGGCTGACCCAATAACTATCTGAAATGGGATATATGATACCCACATCTAACAACTTCAGGACTTTAGCTTTGACAACCTCTTTCATATTCGGATTAAGCCTGCGTGTATTTCTCGTGAAGTTTTGGCATTTTCTTCTAAATGGATATGATGCATGCATACGGAAGGACTTATTCCCTTAATGTCTGCTATGGTTTACCCTATGGCTAACTTGTGTTCCCTGAGGATATTAATCAGTTTGTCTTCTTATTTTTCAGTTAACTCAGATGCAATAATGATAGGAAGACTCTCATTTGGACCTAAGTATGCATATTTCAACTCAGATGGTAATGGTTTTAAGTCCAATTTAGGTGGTGACTCAACAGAAGGGACATGTTTAGACTCAAGAGGTGGTAGGGGTTCTACTCTAGCTTTCCAAGTATCTGTGTCCATGAGAAGGGTAGAATATAACAATGCATTGACCTCTTTACTAACACTATCTATATTAAAATCACAACCAAAATGAGCTAAACATTCTTCTAATGGGTCCTTGTAACTTGATTGTAGGAACCTATCTTGAACTAAACTCTCTATAAGGTTAACATGAGAAACCTCATCAAAATCTGGTTGCTTAGAGCTTATGTCAAAAATATTAAGCTCAACTGACATATTACTAAAAGAGATTTTCATAACACCATTCTTATAGTGAATCAAAGCATTTGAAGTCGCTAAAAATGGATGACCCAAGATAACAAGGATATGATTGTTGGGATTAACTACAGGTTGGGGGTCTAAGACAATAAAGTCTACAGGAAAGAAGAATTTATGACCTTCGTGGGTTTCAACTCTCCGAGACCAAGTAACTCGTACACAAAATAAGGTAACAGATTAACACTCGCACCTATGTCAAGCAAAGCTTGCTCAATCTTATGATCACCTACAACACATGAAATAGTAGGGCATCCAGGATCTTTTTACTGATACAAGGTTGCAGAATGGAGCTAACTTGTTCACAGAGGAAAGCTTTCTTATGCACATTCAAACCACGCTTGACTGTACATAAGTCCTTCAAGAACTTTACATAAGAAGGGACTTGTTTAATTGCATCGAGAAATGGGATATTGATCTGTACTTGTTTAAACACTTCCATTATCTCATTATAATGATTATCCTTCTTAGGCTTTTGAAGCCTTTGTGGGAAAGGAGCAGCAGGGACATAAGTTTCACACGTGGTGTTATAGGTTGCACTGGGACAAAACTCGGACTTCGACTCTCTGGGTCAGCTAATGAAGTGATCTTATCCTGTTTTACAATTTTCTGTGACTGGCTCCCATCAATTTCATCATCCTCACTAGGCATTTAGACTCTGTTGTCTACCTGTCTACCAGACCTAAGGGTTGTGATGGCCTGAATATGCTCACGAAAACCTAAGTTAGAGGAATCACTGACCTCAAATTGACCTTTGGGGTTAGGCACAGGTTGACTAGGGAACTTACCTTTCTCATGCTCTCCTACAGCAGTTGTTAATTGACAATTTGAGTTTTTAGAATAAAGATTTTTTGGCTAGTCGTTTGCATAAACTGTTAAAGGATTTCATCTAAAGATGGTTTCCTATGATGTGGTGGGACATAAGGATGAGCCTGTTGGAGAATAAGAGGATAAGTCATGTATGACCGCGTATTGGGTTGCACTACTGGATTATTTTGAGTCTGCCCTTCACTCCAAGAGAAATTAGGACGGTTCTTCTAGTTCGGATTATATGTGTCAGAGAATGGGCTACCAAACAGTTTCTTATATGTGTTGAGAGCATTAGCTTGCTCAGCTATGTACTCATGAAATGATGCAATAGAAGGACATGTTTGAGCTGTGTGAGAATGACTCCCACATAATTGACACATTTCACTAATGGCATGCATAGAAGAACGCTCCCCTTTACACATAGATAGAGCTGCCACTTTTCTGGTTAGATTAGCTATTTTAGCACTCAGATCTACCTCCTCGTTAACCTCATAAATTCCACTCCGTTTAGGTTGTGAAGACACTTGTGGAGCTTCCTTTTCAACCCTAGCTGAATACACCCATTGTTGAGAGATTTCAGACAAAGACTCAAGAAATCTCTACAAAGCATCATCCTCTATGGACATGAAGTCTACACCACTTCTAGACTCAACTAATTCACGATTTTATGGTGAAAGACCCTCAAAAAAGAATTGGACTAACTGCGATTTCGCAAAACCATGGTGTGGGCATTTTGAGATGAGATCCTTAAATCTCTCCTAACATGTGAAAAACTGCTCACCATCATTTTGAGAAAATTGCATTATGAGTCGACGATAGTTGGTAGTTTTGTGCATAGGAAAGAATTTAATCAAGAATTTATTGCACAGCTCATTCCAAGTAGTGATGCAATTGGATTCCAAAGAGTACAACCACGACTTGGCTTTGTCCTTCAAAGAGAATGGAAACAGACGGAGACGAATTTGCTCCTCATTAACACTGTTATATTTGACGGTAGAGCAAATATCTAAGAATTCCTTAACATAGAGGTATGGATCTTTAGAGTCTAGACCACGAAAAATAGATAATTGGTTTATTGCTGCCCTTAAGTCAAATTTTTCCCAAATTGCAGGCAAAACAGTATATGACTAGTTCATAATTTGAATTGGAGTATATTGATCTAAAAGTCTAAAATCCTTACGGTTATTAGTTGGAATAACCGTATGTCAATGTGACTAAGGTTAAGGATTACACAATCACCAAATAAAAATAATATTGGTGATAAGAATGGAAACTAAAATCTCTAATCAAGAGTATTGACTTATTCGATTCTTTAACATGCGGAAACAAGAATCGAATATTTCAATCTCTTAATAAATATAAAGATATGCACAAGAGATTTTGTTTACGAGGAAACCCAAACTGGGAAAAACCCCGGGACCTAGTCCAGAAAAGAATCCACTAAAAGAAATGAAAACTTACAAACCGATTTACCACTCGATGGACACGAATTACGACTCCCTCTACGCTCCAACAGCTACGGTGTATAGTTCTTCAACAAATTCGAACTCCACGAATTTGCCTCTTAGTAGATGATGATGCGTCTCCAACTTGACCTCCGCAAGTCCCGCACCATGAACCAATACTTGACTCTTCAAGTATCACCACTTGCTTGACACTTTCAAGCTTCACCACCGGAATACCACCGGCACACAAAAACAGAGTTTTGGTTTAAAGTGGGAAGGATTTGAACCAAGTTCAACAAGCTTGAGAACTAAGAATTTCGAGTTTGAAAAACTCTCAAGAGCTTGTTGAGGTGAGGGGTGAATGGTTGATTGAATACTGGAGATTCAACCCCTATTTATAGTGAAGATGTCCAGCTCAATCCTAGACTAAATTATTAGTTCTAGGTCTAATGGTAGACACCATTATTGGGGATGAGAGAATAATCCATTGAGCCTCTCATCCCACTTAGAAATGTTTTCCCACGCTCAATTATCTCCCTGAAACAAGGCTTAGAGGGAGATGAGCAATAATGTGTTAAAAAGTTACTTTACAGCTCAGAAAATCGCACTAAAAAAAAACGAATCTGGGCGTTGGTTTCGAAATCAAGCCAGTCGGTTTCGAAACCAACATGTGGTTTCGAAACTGACCTGATTTGGTTTCGAAACCAACAAGCACCTGTGATGGTTATTGTCTTTTGGTTTCGAAATCAACAGGTTGGTTTCGAAACCAAACTTCATCTGAAGATAGATGTGGTTTTGGTTTCGAAACCAAACTGTTTGGTTTCGAAACCAAAATTCATCTGAAGACAGATGAGTTTTGGTTTCGAAACCAACAGTTTTGGTTTCGAAACCAAACTTCATCTGTCATCAGATAAAGTTTGGTTTCGAAATCAAACAGAGGTTGATTTCGAAACAGACTTTTCCCTATATAAAAATAACACCATCAATGCAGTTGGTTTCGAAACCAAGCTTCTTGGTTTCGAAACCAAAACTGTCCAGATTAAATTTTTATCTTTTAAAACACATTTTATCAAGAACAAACAGTGTGGGAAACACTCTTAGCAATCTAACCACCTATGGTACTTAGTGTTCTAAGTCACTTACCATCCTAGGATGTCTTCCGGTGGTGAGTTGAGTTTTTCGGAGCCTTTGTAGATTTCTTCTCTTTCAACCGAAGTGAACCGAGACTCACTAGACTCTAACTCAGAATTACAAGAGATCATCTTGAGTTAATTTTTGACACGAAATTCGACAAACATAAAACATGGACCTTTCAATCTCCCCCTTTGTCGATTTCGTGACAAAAACCATTTAAGAGAAAAAAAAAAAATAACCCTTCCCCATTACAGCATAATTCCTCTTACAATGTACTCAAGACATAATAAAGACACACTCCCCCATAGTTATGACATCTAAACCTTAGGAGTAATCTTTTGATGATTTCCTGCAAAGAATTCAAACTCATTCCAGAACAAGATAATACAGATAAGTAAGAAAATACAGTATCTTGTAATGAAAAACACATGAAAAACATAGGGATTTCAACCACTCCCCCTATGTATTTGAATTCTCTCCCCCATAGTTATATATACTCCCTGTTGGGTAATCAATTAGAATGATAAACACTTCTCCCCCTTTTTGTCAGAAATAGACAAAGGTGAAGAAGGAAAAAAAATTCCTGCAAGAAGATACATTCAGGTATATATGGAGAAAGGAAATAACTGATGTTTTGACAAGAAAAGAAAAACTGAATCATCCATCAATTGTTCTAGCTTTCCAAGAATCAGATAATAGAGTTTTAAAGAGTGAAAGATGAAGCCGCAAATGAAAGAAATAAAAATGAAGTATCATTTACAACTAACAAAACAAAAAATAGCAACTAGCTATCCATCGTATCAGCACTGGAGGACTCCGCAACAGTAGAAGAAGGTGGAGGAATGTCCTCATCTCCATCAGAACTGGAGGATTCACCAGAGGAATCCTCATCTTCAGTGTCATCATCAGGCTCAATAGGGCGATCATGACTGGTCTTGGATCTCCCCTCTTCTGGCACAGCAGGAATGCCTTCAACCCCAACCTTTGCAGCAATGGCATTCACAACGGGCACCAACATCTTCATGTATGCAAGGATGGTGTTGGTGGCCTGTACTTGTGCAACCCGTGCCTGTCGTCGAATCTCCCTCCGAGTATGTCTGGAAGTACTAGCAAGTACAGGAGGGATCGAAGGAGAAGGCTCAGTAGTAGCAGGAGCAGGAATCCCGGACTCTGGAGCAGCAGCAGGGTCAGGAGCAGGAGCTTCCATAGATTTTAGGTGTCCTGTGATGCGCTTGACCGTACCAACAGAGATAGGGCGCATAGCTTCGAGAACAACCTCATGAGAAGGAATAGCAACTCCGAAATGTTGAAAGATTTTCTCAATAAGCTTAGGAAAGGGAAGCAAGTGGGAATATGTGGCATACTTATTGATTGTGATCATTTGATACACAATAAAATCCGCCATCTTCAGTTTAGTCCTAGTTCCCAAATGAAACAGAAACTCAGCCATGTCGTCACTGAGTTTGCTCCGATTCCCAGAGCAAGGGAAGAGATTAGTTGCAGCAATGTTCCCTAAAACCTTATAGAATAAGGTGCACCTAGAGGCAGGGAAACTTCTTCTCCACCCAAAACGTTCCCCAGCCAATTCTTCTGCAATGGCTTCGGCGCTAGGTAGATATTCCACCTCAGTGTCACGCTCGGGAGGGAATTGAAGTGCCTCCGCATCATCCTCGAAATCGAGGAGAGAGGCAATGAGAGGACTATCCACAATAAAAGGTTTTCCACAAACCATAGTTGAAAACTTAAGACCCTTCTCATCAATATGGTGAAAATTCGAGTAGAATACTCGAACAAGTCTTGGGTAGGCATTCCCATTGCCATTAAACAGCCTATCCCAGTTGCGAAAATTCAACCTTGATTGAATTTCAAGAAGAGTTACATCCTTGTACCAATTAACTTGTCGCTCAACGACAAGAGAACGCTTTTGAAAGTTTTGGATGTAAAGATTGTAACAATTTGCCGAATAAAATTTTTCTTTTGTTCTAGGGCAAATGAAGGATTGGGATGAACCCATGGAGGATCTTGGCCTTTTGGGGTTGGGAGTGGAAGAGGTGGAAGGGTTTGTGCGGTTTGAAGACATGATGAATCCTAAACACAGAACTAGGGTTCAAACACAGGAAAATAAGGAAGATCAAGAGAGGAGGAAGAAGGCTTACCAAGATGGAGAATGCGTGAAAAAGCCTAGCACTTGATCAAAATCTTTTGCAAAACCCTTAAGAATCCACTTCTTGTGTCTTTCGAAATCCCAAGAAAATTTGAGAAGAAATCGAGTGGGTTTCGAAACCCTTTTATAAACCCAAAACAAATACTCCCAAAAATGCCCCTGAAAATGCGTGAAATACGCGGCGGTTTCGAAACCAAAAGGGTTGGTTTCGAAACCGAGACAAAAACTGTCTTCAGGTGAGTTTTGGTTTCGAAACCAAAAGGGTTGGTTTCGAAACCGAGACAAAAAATGTCTTCAGGTGAGTTTTGGTTTCGAAACCAAAAGGGTTGGTTTCGAAACCGAGACAAAAAATGTCTTCAGGTGAGTTTTGGTTTCGAAACCAAAAGGGTTGGTTTCGAAACCGAGACAAAAAATGTCTTCAGGTGAGTTTTGGTTTCGAAACCAAAAGGGTTGGTTTCGAAACCGAGACAAAAAATGTCTTCAGGTGAGTTTTGGTTTCGAAACCAAAAGGGTTGGTTTCGAAACCGAGACAAAAAATGTCTTCAGGTGAGTTTTGGTTTCGAAACCAAAAGGGTTGGTTTCGAAACCGAGACAAAAAATGTCTTCAGGTGAGTTTTGGTTTCGAAACCAAAAGGGTTGGTTTCGAAACCGAGACAAAAAATGTCTTCAGGTGAGTTTTGGTTTCGAAACCAAAAGGGTTGGTTTCGAAACCGAGACAAAAAATGTCTTCAGGTGAGTTTTGGTTTCGAAACCAAAAGGGTTGGTTTCGAAACCGAGACAAAAAATGTCTTCAGGTGAGTTTTGGTTTCGAAACCAAAAGGGTTGGTTTCGAAACCGAGACAAAAAATGTCTTCAGGTGAGTTTTGGTTTCGAAACCAAAAGGGTTGGTTTCGAAACCGAGACAAAAAATGTCTTCAGGTGAGTTTTGGTTTCGAAACCAAAAGGGTTGGTTTCGAAACCGAGACAAAAAATGTCTTCAGGTGAGTTTTGGTTTCGAAACCAAAAGGGTTGGTTTCGAAACCGAGACAAAAAATGTCTTCAGGTGAGTTTTGGTTTCGAAACCAAAAGGGTTGGTTTCGAAACCGAGACAAAAAATGTCTTCAGGTGAGTTTTGGTTTCGAAACCAACATGAGTGGTTTCGAAACCGAAAACACAAAAATGGCTCCAGGTACAGATTGGTTTCGAAACCAGTCATTTTAGTTTCGAAACCAAAGAACAAAATCACCCAAAAATATGACAAATTTCCCATAAAACAATTTTTAGAAAGAAATTTTGATGGAAACAAGGTATGTCCAAGATAAGTGACCTGTTACACAAGGCTATAAAGAGTATAATGCAATTATCACACGATTTTGCAAGCAAGAGTTTGCTAGACCAAATTCAAATATAGCCTTGTAGATTCTCAAAACAATCAACACCACAATATTCTTTAGAGATGATCAATGAGTGTGTGTGTGTGGAGAGAACAATATCATTTATGTGAGATCATCCTAAAAGGAAGATAGGATAAGGATGTCCATATGACAGATTTCTTCAACTCTGGACCTTACCTAGCATGAATGAACCATCTCACGTTGTACCCTACAAAATTGACCTACATGATTGAGCATAAGATAGAATATAATTTTGTGGTACTCAAGAGCATGAGACATGGATTATCAACAAGACCCCAGTATTTTCCTTGAACTTGCAAGCTACTCTTATCCGAGGAGATGCTTCCAAGAAAGTACCCGTATTGGGATCAAGTGAATCACCATGAGGTCAAGATGAAGAATAAAGAACATCGAGTTCCCAATCTTTTTGCGGGATCTCACTCTTTTTGATGTTCAAACACCGAGTTCAACATTTTTTACGAGAACTCACTCTTTTGGTGTTTCACCAAGCTCAAAATTTTTACGAGAGCTTATTGTTTTGGTGATGTTTCATAACAAGATATAACTATATTTTTCAGCACTTCATCAAAACACAATATCTTAGTGAGAGATAGTCCAACCATCTAGTTCAGTCCAGCATTGAATCATGAGTAATATTTTTCAACCCATCCAATGATCCAAA
>MVGT01003103.1:0-17056 GCA_002174775.1 Macleaya cordata
TCAAAAATAAGATCTACACCAAGGAATGAAGAAAATAAGAAAACCTAGGTTATTACACTTCAAAACAGGAAAAATTAGATGATTTAGGCTAGAAAAATTACCTCCCCTTTCCGCTGGCAACAGCTGTTCTTCCTCTCCTTCTACGTGGACAGCAGCAGCTGCTACTGCCGCTGCTGTCTTCTTCCTCTTTCTCTCTAACAGCTTCCTCTCTCTCAGCTCCTCTCTCCCTCAGCACTCTCTCAGTCCTTCTCTCTGTCCCTCTCTATGATCTCTTTCTCTCATAGTCTCTCTCACTTTCTCTCTCACAGTCTCTCTTACTCTCTCTCTTACTTTCTTTTTCTTTCTTTTCTTTCATGTGTTTCCTTTTTTTTTTTTAAAGATCAGCACTTGGCTGATTGGGGGAGAAGGAGGTGGCGGGTTCGGGTCACGGGCTGGGTCGCGGGTCGGGCCAGCCCGTGTCCCACAAACCTAGCTAGAAATATTTCCTCTCTCCCTTTTTTTGTTTGCTTTTAATTCAATTAATTTAATTTTTTTTATTATTAATATTATCATTATTATTTTTATTAGCGAGGTTTCACAATCATCCCCCCTTTAAAAGAAATTTTGTCCTCAAAATTTGGGGAAACTACTGCATTTCAAAGTTCAACTCTAATTTGTTCAGAGGCATTCGATGCTTCGACCCTCTTCAACTTCACTGCAGGTTGTCTAGGAACTTCAAAGGTCACTGTCTTTGCCTAACAACCAATATGTGTGCAAACAACCAATCCATCCTAAAATCAGGTCAAGGTCCCAAATATCAAACAATATCAAGTTTACGCTCATTCCTATCTTACTATTTTGAACTATGCAGTCTCAACAGACCTTATGTGGCACTAAACACTTTCCTATATGATGTGCTAGCTTCAAAAATCTTCCCAATGAATTGAAACTGGCAAGTTTAGGGTTTCTACTAACTTAGTAGCAATGATTGAAGAGTAGAACCAAGGTGAAGTAACACATAATTTCAGGCATCGTATAACAAAATCTTACCTTCAATCACATCATCGGAAACCCGTGCATTATCCTGCGAAATGGCAAACGTGCGTCCCTGAGTAACTCCACCTGTCTGTTGTCGATTGCCCCTAGGGCAATTTCGCTTCATGTGCCCTCTTTCCCCACAATCCCAACATTGAATCCTGCCATCATCTCTCGGTTGTTGTNGTACCTCACACCCCCTCTCTAGCATCCGAACCTTCCTGATAATCTCATTAAAACTGTGAAATTCTAAAGCTAAGAGTTTTTCGTACAGCTGAGGATTTAGTCCATCCCTGAACTTCCTTATCTTGTCTGCCTCCTTATCAACGATTGTAGGGGCAAAGCGAGATAAGTTAGTGAACCTAGCCACACACTGATCCACGGTCATACTTTCCTGCCTCAGGCCCATGAACTCATAATACTTCCTTTCCTTAACTGCAGCAGAGAAATACCTATCTAAAAACAAGTTCTGAAACTCGTCCCAAGTGATTGGACCCATTCCTTCCGAAGTGCTTTTCCACCAGTCCCATGCATCGTCCACTAGCATATAAGTAGCCATCCTATCTTTCAGCTCATCGGTGCATCTAATTAAGTCAAATATCTTATCGATATCCTTAAGCCACTTTTCAGCTTTTGCTGGATCGGGTGTTCCATCATAAGAAGTGGGTCCCCAACTCTTGAAGTCCTTCAGAATCGCATTATTATTATATGGCCCAGGGTTCCCAACCATAGGTGGAGCAGGCTAGGGAGGCGGTGGTGGTGGTGGGGGTACAACCCCTTGTGGAGCTTCTTGGTTTGCTCTAACCTCTTGTCTCAACTGGGCCACTTCGGTAACTAACAAGTTGACCGTTTGGAGAAGGCCGACTAGTCCGGGGTCGGCGGGTTGCGGTTGTGGCGGGGGATTAGGTGCATGAGGCGGTGATGGCGGTGGTGGAGGTGGCGTTTGTCGTCTAGGCTGCCCCCTCGGCATCGTTCACGGCCAAGAGTCATAGAAGTAATAAATTTAGCTTCATACTCCACCAAAACTTGTAAAACCATTAAACGACATAAACCAATTGAAAGCATTTAAATCAACAAAAATATCAAGGTACAGTAATAAGGTTTTTATACTTGGTAACTTTTAGTTCCTTAAAGCTTTTAGCTTTTAACATATTTTTCCTACTCTTGGTAGCTTTTATCTTGTTATTTGATCTACTCAGAGCTAACAATGCTCTGATACCACCTGTAATGCCCCGTACCCCAGAATAAGGGACATTACCATCAGTCTACAACGAGACTCAAATCCGGCAGAGTCTCCCCTGTAAACTGGACCTTTTGTCACCTAATAAACACAATGCATACAAAATATACACAGCGGAAGAAAAAGAAACTAAAGGTATGCACTAAAATTGCCACCCATTTTTTTTCTCAACTCAACTGAAATCCCAATAACATGGGACCAGGAGGGACCTGTCAAGACAACACTGTCTAAGATCATCCCATCTTCTAAGTCACCTGCAAATAACTACGACATTCAATCTTTCACTTAATATGGATATATTTGTGATATGATATATAGTTATGTTTGTTGTTTCTGGTCAAAATATATATAATAAGAGAAGATAAAGTAGAAGTTGCATTCATTATAAAACAAGAGTAACATAAGGCTCACAACCGAGCCATAAAACATAAGTCCCAAGTAAGAAAGTTAGAGGTAGAAAAAAAACGTCCACTGTGACTGAAGAGAGGGAAACCTACATCAAACCCCAAACAAGAAATCCCTCGCCAAGTAAAACACGTCACAGCACCACTANTGATGTCCAAGTCTAGTACGTCCATCAATTACAATGTTCTATGAGTAAGTTCAAATGAAGGATTTAAAATCAAGGGTAGAAAACTCAAAATTTGATGGTTCGAGGGCTGTCTTTGATGGTCCTTCGTCTCCCCTGCCTTTCTTTTCTTTTTTTTCTTTTTTTTTTATATAACTGGGCCTCTTTGAGCACGAACAGACTTCTAAATCCATATTACAAAATGAATTTTTATTATTGAAGTGGTCTGAAGGAGAGTTGAATTTATAACATGACATATGGTTTTGTAGCTTGACAAAAAAATTCTCAAAGGAGTGATATTAGGAAAATTATTTTGGTTAAAGGGGAAGCTCAAAAATGGGCGTTAAACCTAAATCTCATTTGTAATTTTTGATTAAAGGGAACACTTCATATAATTACACACACCAAAATACACCTCAACCCTACTAATTTTTGAGTTTTACACCCCACCCTTACCATCACCACCATCTTCATTCTCCAATTTGTGGATTTTTCTCTCTGATGTCAGGTGACGATGGAGTGGTAGTGGTGTCTGTAACGCCCTGTACCCCAGAATAAGGGACATTACCATCAGTCTACAACGAGACTCAAATCCGGCAGAGTCTCCCCTGTAAACTAGACCTTTTGTCACCTAATAAACACAGTGCATACAAAATATACACAGCGGAAGCAAAAGAAACTAAAGGTATGCACTAAAATTGCCACCCATTTTTTTTTCTCAACTCAACTGAAATCCCAATAACATGGGACCAGGAGGGACCTATCAAGACAACATTGTCTAAGATCATCCCATCTTTTAAGTCACCTGCAAATAACTACGACATTCAATCTTTCACTTAACATGGATATATTTGTGATATGATATATAGTTATATTTGTTGTTTCCTGTCAAAATATATATAATGAGAGAAGATAAAGTAGAAGTTGCATTCATTATAAAACAAGAGTAAAGTAAGGCTCACAACCGAGCCATAANTAAGTTAAAGTTCGAAAACTATTTTGGAAGAACCCTTTTGTAACCAATGTCCTTTTTATAGAAATCCCCTTTTGAAAATTCATCTCTTTTGAAATCCACATACAACAGGTGTAACTTCATCGTTGCTCTCTAATGAAATAGAATTTCTCAAAATAGTACAAAAAGACAATCTATCCCATAAATCCTATCTTCAGTTTAAGATTGATCCCCGTAGTCTTCAACATGCTAGTTCCATCAAAATAACTTAGATTCATAATCCACTATCATCAAGCTAAATTTCATATTAAGCTTCAAAATTTCACACACACCATCATCATCAAATTTCTAGACCCAACTTAAGGTTCCATTGGAATCATCAAAATCCCCAAACTCTAAGTAAGGTAAGCTTCAACTTAACCCATCATTTACAGTCCCAAGAATACCTAGAAAAAGGCCACAACTTCATCCTATTTTTAGAAGTCATTATCCACCAAAACAATGTAAGATTTTTACATTCATCACAACCAAGCACCATCTTTAGTATGAACCTAAAGGAAATCATCCCAATAATATAGATTCCACCATCTAATTTATTTATTTTGAACATAAATTTTCTTTTCTATCATCATCTACAACTTCACTAGGATTAACCACTATAACCTCATTATTTTCAAGTATTCACTTGCATGCATCAAAAATGGGGGATTTAAGATCATAAAAACCATATATTCATATCAAACCTTCAACCCATTCATCTAACATTTCTAATGCATAACAAAATTTCGTTTTCTTCTAAAAACCCCAAATTTACATCACTAAATTTCACCCAAAACAGAGGGAAAATATTTAAATCTTACCTCACTTCCAAAATCAGACCTTAGACCTCCTCTTTTCCACCATTAAACTCCCTAAAAAATAAGATCTACACCTAGGAATGAAGAAAACAAGAAAACCTAGGTTATTACACCTCAAAATGGGAAAAATTAGATGATTTAGGCTAGAAAAATTACCTCCCCCCTTCTTCTTCTTCTTTTTTCTTCTTCTTCTTTTTCTTCTTCTCCCTCTTTCCTATCCTTCTTCTTCTTCTTCCTGCCGGAACGGCAGCTGCTGCCGGCGGCAGCAGCTATTCTTCCTCTCCTTCTACGTGGACAGCAGCAGCTGCTGCTATTGCTGTCTTCTTCCTCTCTCTCTCTCTAACAGCTTCCTCTCTCTTAGCTCCTCTCTCCCTCAGCTCACTCTCGGTCCTTCTCTCTCTGTCCCTCTCTGCGATCTCTCTCTCTCATAGTCTCTCTCACTTTCTCTCTCACAGTCTCTCTTACTCTCTTTTTCTTTCTTTTCTTTCATACGTTTCCTTTTTTTTAAAAGATCAGCACTCGGCTGATTGGGGGAGAGGGAGGTGGCGGGTTCGGGTCACGGGCTGGGTCGCGGGTCGGGCCAGCCCGTGTCCCCCAAACCTAGCTAGAAATATTTCCTCTCTCCCTTTTTTTTTGTTTGCTTTTAATTCAATTAATTTAATTTTTTTTTTATTATTAATATTATCATTATTATTTTTATTAGCGGGGTTTCACAATGGCAGTGGAGAATGGAGAATGGAAATGGTAGTGGTAGGGGTGGAGTGTATTTTTAGTTAGGTGTAAAATCCAAAAATTGGTAGGGTATGATGAACTACCCCCTTTAACCAAAACTAACAAATGGTCTTTGGACTTAAATCCCATTTTTTGAGCTTCCCTCACATCCAAAACAACTTACCCATATATCAACCCCCTTCTCAAAATGATTTTTAGGTTTTGCAAAACCAATATTTCAATGTTCTCAAAATGGTTAGTCAATTTTATAGGATCCACAAGTATATTTTCTACACTACGATCCTTTTTAGCAATCATATAAATTATTTGCGTACAATACAACCAAATATTATTTCAATGTTCTACAAAAAATCACCATTTTTTGTCGAATTTTTCGTAAAATTTCGACGATCACTAGTTGAAAATTTTCAAAAACTTTGACCATTTAACTTCAACCAACACTGGTCGATTTTTATTTTGTTCAGATCTGTTTTGTTTTTTTTTTACTTTTCTACTGTGATCTTCAACTTCGAGAAAACCTAAATATTTTTTCTATTTGTTTGGTGATGTATTGTGGTGGCAGTGGCGTTGAGTTTTTTTTTCATCTATTTTTAAGATATATAGAGAGAGAGAGGGAGATGGAGAGATTTTATAGAGTGGGATGGAGGTGCCGTTGGTGGTGATGACGGTGGCACTGCAGTGCCGCAGTGGAAAGTTGTTGGTGGGAAAGATGAACTAGTGGTGTGTATTTTTTGTGGGGTCGAAATATTGGAAGAGAGCCCCTAACAAAATAGACTTTAGGCTTAAAGCCACCAAAAAATCAGTCCATCCATCCAATTTAACAGTCAAAATATCAGCCCCCAAGCCAAAATAAAACTTTGTTAAGGTTTCTTGTGTCAATGGGTACCTAAATACCCGACAGGTACTTGGTTCTTTTTTTTTATTCTAATTTTGGTTTCGCTGCTTGTTCTGAGTCGAAATCGATAAAAACTATAAGTCTAGAATCAAGCTTTGTTAACTATTTTGGTTCCCGACGCATAAAATTTTAGCTTGGGTCCTGGCCCATATCCAATTTAACTGATTTTTATAGGAAAAAATGGTAAAAGAACTCAAAATATGAGCTGGGTTTGCTGTTTAAACTTTAAACCACAGTCCCATAAACTACGAGCCTAGACCAATTTTTTCCACTTTACACATTATTGACCACATCTAATGTTTCATAATCTTATTAATCAGAATCGTGGTTTAAGCCTATAGAGTGACGCTCTCGCTTTAGAACTTCGTGTTCCCACTCCAAACTTCACTCCAAACTTGCTTCAAAAGCATTCTTAAATTAAAAATACTATTTAATTAGTTGTTCCAATGCTCCCACTCTCATTCTCGTTCTCGTTCCACATTTTGGTTACTTAGTTCATAATATTCTACGAACATAGAATTGGGTTAGCTTAGATTTAACTTCCTACCCAGCAACCTTAATTTAATTTTTAAAAATTAGCCCAAATTAATATGTAAATAATTTTTAAATAGTATATACAATCCGTATGCAAACAATATATGTAAATCGGTATATGCAAACAATTTTTCGGGCTGAATTTAAAAATAAATTTTTGGCTATGGTGGAAATTAAAAGTAGGCTCGTTTTTGTGTTTTTTTTTTAAATTCCTGAACATGATTGAAATGTTGTTATATTTAAAAACTAAAGTTTTTGTGGGAATATTTAAAAAGTATGTCATCACCAAAAAGTGCATTAATCTTACAGTTTGTTTGAAAAGGGGGTTCTAAGTTAGGGATTCAATGGGGACTAGAGATTCATGTTTCCCTGGTCTGTTTGGCTGCCAAGAATCCCTGGAAACTTATTTTCTAGGGAAACTTATTTTCCAGTAAATCCGTGTTTTGGAGTCCCACCTCCCCCTTTAGAATTTGTTAGAATTCTAAACTAAGGATTCACTATGTATGCACCCAATTCAATACAGATTACACCCCACAAAATTAAAACAATAAAATAGAGATTTTCCTTTAATTTTAAATGACAACCAAACAAACCAAAGGATTCAAGCTTTCAAGGATTCATGAATCCATAGATTCTTTTATGGTTGCCAAACAAACCAAAGGATTCAGGATTCTAGGGATTCATGTTTCTAAGGACTCATGTTTCCCAACATGAATTCTACATCCAAATACACTATAAGGAGATTTTCTCATAAATAATTCCTTCCTATATTATTCTTAGTCTTAACTTTCACCGACTCTGCAATAATATAACTCTCAATGTTTGAATACATATAAATGGGTATTTGCACAAAACCTGTACCAACTTACCCGACTAATACCTCTGATTATAAAATTGACTTTAGACCAATATTAGACCGACTTTAGACCAAATTAGATCCAAATTAGACCAACATTATGTGAAGTTTTGACAAAATTAGAAAATGGGTTTGGGTATCGATACCCAAAAGGGGGTATCCATACCTCCTGAAGCAACGACTTCAGATGGCTTGAGTATCGATACCCGGGTTGGGGGTATCGATACCGGATTGGCGAGGACACTTCAGATGTGTTCAGTATCGATACCCACCAAAAAAGGTATCGATACCTTCTGGGAATATGGCGGTTTAAGTTGCGAAAACTGCTAATTTGAGTCCTTTGGACTTGGGATTCTTTCTATTTCGTAGAGATCTCTTGTAGGCCTATAAATAGGGGTTTATTAGGGTCTTTTAGGTATAGAGAGAGAGTTGAGAGCAATATTTGTGAGAGCTTTAAACATTGAGGGTTTGAGAAAATCTTTGTAAGGGTTGTGAGGCTTGAAGCTTGAGTTGCATGTGAGGTAAGTTCTTGTAACTGTTTTTCATTATTTTTATTATAATGGAAAGAGTTCATCGTCGTCCATGGATGTAGGCAACCTTGCCGAACCACGTAAATCTTGTACATTGTAGTGCTTGTTTATTTTCTTGTTTTATATTCTCGATTTGTATTGTTTGATGGTTTATCTTTAGTTTGTGGTTTAATCGATCCCTAAATCCTAACACATTAGACCCGAGGTATTATTTTGTGTGCAAATCCAGGTTCTAGTAGCAAAATCTTCATTATTATGGATTTGAAGGTTATGCTCACATCGTTAGGGCTATTATTTGTGTTTTATCAAGAGAAAAAGAGATCTGGAGTCAGAGTCACTTTGTAGCCCATGAAAGAAGAATTATATCAAGAGAAAGAAGATATGGAGTCAGAGATACTCAATAAACCTCCGATCAAGACCATACAAGTATTAAATTTTATTATCTATTTTTAATGGGCCATGGACATCGTTAAATAAACATCCTTATTCACACATCTTATGGGTCTCACAAAGAGATGATCAAGGGTTGATTTTTGTTAGAAATGTTCTCCTCATCATTTGTATCATTCTTACCAAAAATTATCATTCTAAAACTCATAATTCCACTAAAAGTTTGATTGAAAAATAGACGGCTTATGAAATTACCCAACTAATAAGGTTAGGAGTTTTAGAATGATATGAATCTAACCCATTTTAATTACCAGGGGTTAAACTATGTCGAAGACTCATTAATCCAAAGTGCATGATAACATTAGTACATATAAATTAGACTTTTTTTAAAAAAAATATAAAAAATTGTGAGTATCTGGCTTAGTATTGAAATGTTGACATGGGATAAGGTGTTATGAGGGTGGGGAGTCTTGAGTACCCCGACTTTAAAAAGCCCCTAAAAAAATCCTGTCATGTGGGGCAAACATGGTAATGAATCAATGGTTAATTTTAAGTGCCGATGATACCCTCACCTTTGAGATCATATTCACCAAAATTCACCTTGATCTAAAATTTTTAACCTCATTGAATAGTGGCATTAAATTAACATTAATAAAATAAACTTCTTATTGAATGTTATTTTTTCAATCTAAGCTTTGAAAAATATTTGATAGGGTTATAGATTTTAAAATATGATGATTTTTTATGAAAAGGATCTTTAATCATGGTGAGGACTTACATCATCATTCTCACAAAAAATTAGCTATTGATTCAACCTATGTGGCCCCAAAGGATTTTATGGGCTTTTTAAAGCTGGGTCAATTATCCCCTCATATAAAATGTCATAAATATTTGATGGTTTCTTAAAGCAAACAATTATATTTCAATGGAAATACCATTCTAATATTTCATCAACTCACAACAGATGCTCCTGGTCAACATGTAAGTTATGAATTCTCAATTCATTCTTTTTAAGAAAATTCTAAAATCAATATTTGTTCTTGCTTCCATAGTTTTAGATCCATGCATATGGGGCTGCAAATGCATTATGCATACATCTATAGACTATGTGGTGTTGATCATCTAGGTACTTATAGTAGGTGTAATTTTGAATTTTGTGAAATGTACATTAAATTCTTTCAAGTTGGGTTGGTAAAAGAACAAAAGATTTACCAGGGTTTATGTGCATCCGAAGGCTTAACTGTTGGATGTATGTTTACGTAGTTAACCCTTCGTTTATTATTAGATATATGAATATCCTAATTCTATAAATTAGATATGGGAATGGGATAGGGGTAGGATTAATAAGGTTAGGGCCACATCTTTGTATTATTATGTAGTTTTTATGTGCCTAAAAATGGAGTTTACTACATATGATATTTACATATAATAATAAGCATGGATATCATAATTATATGAATGTCGATCATCTTGTGTGAAATGCAAGATAAAATATACAAATCATGCTTTTCATGTGGTGTTTATGTTAAAAGTAGGCTTATATCATCATATGATATGTTTGATGTATTATCACCATGTTTTCGGTTATAAGGAAGTGTTGTATTTGTATTAAAATGCCATTTATATCACTAAAATCTAATTTTCATAAGAAAAATATATTTTTAAGATATATTAGTAAGAACATGAGGTTAAAATGTCATGAATGATCCATGAAAAATGTAGGGATATTTGATGTTCACTTTTGCACACAAAAGTGCACTTTTTGATCCATAAAAATAAGTGGGATATAAAAACAAAAGTGTTTGCATGAAAAAACTACTTTTTGATCCATAAAAATAAATAGGATATAAAAGCGAAAGGTAATTTTTGTGAAAATATGTGAGACCCCACTAACAAAAAGAAAATTGTTACTAATAATAAGTAAGGATATTAGTAGTATTAGTAATAGCAAGAATGGGTAGCATTAGAAATATTAGAATTTGTAACAAAAAGGAAAAAAGGGTATATTCCTAACAATGATAATATTGGTAGTAAATGGGGTGTTTTAAACAAAAAAAAATCTGCCCTAATAACACTTTTGGTAGTGCTAATATTTGGAAGAAAAAAAAGGGGGAAAAGAAAGAAATAAGAAAGAAGGAAGGAAGAGATAAGAAAGAAAAAGAGAGATAGAGAAATGGGGGAGAGAGAACCGTAGGAGAGAAGAGAGGGAGGGCTGTGAGAGAGAGGGGAAATCGTGGGGGAGAGAGAGAGAGAGAGAGGGAGAGAGAGAGAGAGAGAGAGAGAGAGAGAGGGAGAGAAGAAGAAGGAACAGCAGCTGCTCCCATTTTCCGGCAGGCAGGGGGGAGAAGAAGAAGAAGAGGGAAAAAGGAAGAAGAAGAAAAAGGAAGAAGAAGAAGAAGGAAGAAGAAGGAAGAAGAAGGGAGAAGAAGGAAGAAGAAGAGGAAGAGAGGGATTTCTCCTTGGGTAATTTTTCTCACCTTTTTCTCATCATTTCAGCTGAAATTTTTGAACTAATAACTTAGTTTTGTGTTGCTCAAACATGCATGCTAGTGTAAATCTTGTTTTTGAGCTTAATGGTGGAAGAAGGGATGAGATGGGCCAATATTTTTGTGTTAAAATGAGAAATCAGCACCTAAATATTGTGGATCTTGAAATTTTTGTGATGTAAATTGGGGTTTTTGAAGAAAATGAAATTTTGTTATGCCCTAGAAATTTGTTAGATGGATGGGTTGAAGATTTTAGGTGAATATATGGGTTTTATGATCTAATTACCCCCATTTTTGATGCATGCAAGTGGAGATTTAATTTGGATGAGATTTTGGTGATTTTTCTTTGTATAGCTTGTAAATGGTGATAGAAAAAAAAAATATAGTTGATGTTCAAGGTAAATAAGCTTGATGGTGAAACCTATATTATTTGGGGATTCATAAGATTATGATAAATCATGGTTTTAAGTTGTGAGAACCATGAGCTAATTTTCTTTAGTTTCATATTAGAAAAATGAAGTATGATTTACTCTTGAACAAAAAATGATGATGATGTACAAAGATGAATGAGTTCAATGGGTGAGACTTATCTTACTTGCATTTTGTTGGAACATGGTAGGTTGTATGTTTGCAAGTGGTGTCAAGCTATTAATAAGCTGTGGACCTTTTTCTCTATTTCATGTCTATAATGAGGTTTAACAATGGAGATTATAGAAAAGAAACTCATATTCTTAGTGATGATATTTTGTAAGACTTGGATGAGCCCTTGTGGACTGTTTTGAATATTTTGGGCTGTTAGTGACTGTACAAGTTGGAGCTCACCTCTTTTGGAGTTGATGTATGTTGGAAAACACAAAGAAAATTCACATAATACTAGTTGGTGATGAACCTTAAGTTCATGAGGGGTTTTATGGACTTTTGACTTAGAATGCCTAAGTTTAAGGCTCCGGAGGTTAACTGGTACTTGTTTTGCTTTGTTGTGGTTTAAGGTTCTAAATGATAGAACCTAATGGTTGTTTTCTTTGTTTTTCTTCTCCAGCTGGTGAGCTGGGCGTTGCTGACTCTCTGGGTGAGGAGGATCAGTTTCTGTACCGCTAGAGGTAGGTGGTCAATTCATCTTAATAGCACCCAACCTTTTAAATGCATGTTTCGAACTGTTATATATGTACTTTTGTATACAAAGCATGGCATGAAATTCATGGATAACAACAAACTGATGTTATGAAGAAAACATTGAGAAACTGGTTTTAATATGGAAATATGCATACTTGATTTTATATCATGTTTATGAAATATTTCTCATGGATTATGAACTATTGTGACTTCAATCTTACTATCATGATTTATGCCAATGAAATGATGTTATGTTTGGAAAACCACGTTGATATATTGAAAATCTTTGGAAGAGACGAGAATCCGTTTTATCGAGTGTTTTCTCGATGTGAAACCCAACTTTGAAAATGTGACAAAAGGAATTTCTGTCCGTGATCGCCTAAAGACGGTAGGGGCATCTCACTACCGGGCTTGATAGGATTCACGAAGACACGGAGAACCGTGTATGCCTTAGGTGGACTGGTGCCTGTGTTACGTCCACTCGGATTCCCGCCCGAGTGATCTGTGAGTTGGCATGTCATGGTTCCACGGACCATGCCCGGCGATCTGTGAGTTGGCATGTCATGGTTCCACGGACTTGGTGTGCGAGTTAGCTTGACAAGGTTCCCTCACCCTTACGAGGGTGGGTGTGTTGTCTTGCTATGGTTCCGCGACCAATGTAGGTGAGCGAGTTGGCTTGCCATGGTTCCGCGACCTACGTGGGTGAGTGTGTTTGGCTTGCCAGGGATCCTCACCCTTACGGGGGTGGGTGAGTTGGTTTGCCATGGTCCCTCACCCTTAGGGCCAGTTGCACTTGTTGTATGTGGATTTTCAAAAGAGAAGATATTTGGAAAAGAGGATTTCTACAAAAGGACTACGGTTTTCAAGAGGGTTCTTCCAAAACAGTTTTCGAACTTTAACTTAAAAGACACACAACCTATATAAAACTACTATATATTATCACTAAGGTGAACTTGTGAAAAGTTGAGGATTTTCTACAAGGATGGTGGACCATGCTTATCCGGACATGGTACACCATCTGAGACTTTGCTAGGTGTTTCTGTCTTCAGGGCGGAATGGGACGTCAGGGAGACAGGTACATCTAGGGAAGTCTGGGAAGTCACGATTATTTCCTGGTAAACCATGTTTGTGGTGGTGTCGAGTAACTAGTTTAGCTGAGGTTCGCATGCCTGCCCGATGGGTGTTAGACGCGGGGGAAGGTTGTCGGGGAACCTTCTCTGGATTAGTTGGGGGCCCTTGTCTAGTCTGCAGTCGTCAATCGTTGTACTTGGTTCTGATTCTCGAGATAATTCTGACTGGGGTAACCCGGTCGTGTTCCTTGGCTACACTAGCAGAAGTACACTACTGTTGTTTGTATGTACATATATGCAGGATTTCTTGATGTTTCAACCAAACTATATATTATGCATTGCTTTTATAAATGCTTTGAGTTGTTATCGGGTTTATCGCTGCATGTGATGATATTAGGATGGTTGATCTACCTACTGAGTTTCTCACCCATTTATTTTCGTGGCTTTACAGCTGACAGTTGAGGATCGAGATAGGATCCTTGTTGGTGCTGTGACGAGGTCCTTCGCGAGGGACTCCTGTTTTGAGTTAACGTAGGTTTCCCTCTCTTCGTTCACAGTAGGTGTTTTGGCTACTATTTTATGGCTCGGTTGTGAGCCTTATGACACTTGGTTTTATATGTAAACAACTCGTACTTTATCTTTCTCACTATATATATACTTTGACAGGAAACCACAAACTTAACTATATATCATATCACAACTATTCTATGTTAAGTGTGAAATGTGAATGTCGTAGTTGTTGCAGGTTCCTCCTGGTCCTACTTCGTTGGGATTTCAGTTGAGTTGAGAAAAAAAAAAGGGTGGCAAATTTGTAGTGCATATCCTTGTTTAAATTTGCTTCCGTTGCGTAAATTATTATATGCACTGTGTCTATTAGGTGACGAAAGGTCCAGTTTACAGGGGAGACTCTGCCGGAATTGAGTCTCGCGGTAGACTGATGGTAATGTCCCTTGTATTTTGGGATACGGGGCGTTACAGCTGGTATCAGAGCATTGTTAGCTCTGAGTAGACCCAATAACAAGATAAAAGCCACCAAGAGTAGGAAAATATTTTAAAGGTTAAAAGCTTAAAAGAACTAAAAGTCACCAAATTATTAAAACCTTACTACCGTCGTGATATTTTGTTGACTTAAATGCTTTCAATCGGTTTATATTATTTAATGGTTTTACAAGTTTTGGCGGAGTATGAGGCTAAACTCGTTATGTGCATGACTTTTGGCAGTGAACGATGCCGAGGGGGCGACCTAGANATTCACACATCTTATGGGTCTCACAAAGAGATGATCAAGGGTTGATTTTTGTTAGAAATGTTCTCCTCATCATTTGTATCATTCTTACCAAAAATTATCATTCTAAAACTCATAATTCCACTAAAAGTTTGATTGAAAAATAGACGGCTTATGAAATTACCCAACTAATAAGGTTAGGAGTTTTAGAATGATATGAATCTAACCCATTTTAATTACCAGGGGTTAAACTATGTCGAAGACTCATTAATCCAAAGTGCATGATAACATTAGTACATATAAATTAGACTTTTTTTAAAAAAAATATAAAAAATTGTGAGTATCTGGCTTAGTATTGAAATGTTGACATGGGATAAGGTGTTATGAGGGTGGGGAGTCTTGAGTACCCCGACTTTAAAAAGCCCCTAAAAAAATCCTGTCATGTGGGGCAAACATGGTAATGAATCAATGGTTAATTTTAAGTGCCGATGATACCCTCACCTTTGAGATCATATTCACCAAAATTCACCTTGATCTAAAATTTTTAACCTCATTGAATAGTGGCATTAAATTAACATTAATAAAATAAACTTCTTATTGAATGTTATTTTTTCAATCTAAGCTTTGAAAAATATTTGATAGGGTTATAGATTTTAAAATATGATGATTTTTTATGAAAAGGATCTTTAATCATGGTGAGGACTTACATCATCATTCTCACAAAAAATTAGCTATTGATTCAACCTATGTGGCCCCAAAGGATTTTATGGGCTTTTTAAAGCTGGGTCAATTATCCCCTCATATAAAATGTCATAAATATTTGATGGTTTCTTAAAGCAAACAATTATATTTCAATGGAAATACCATTCTAATATTTCATCAACTCACAACAGATGCTCCTGGTCAACATGTAAGTTATGAATTCTCAATTCATTCTTTTTAAGAAAATTCTAAAATCAATATTTGTTCTTGCTTCCATAGTTTTAGATCCATGCATATGGGGCTGCAAATGCATTATGCATACATCTATAGACTATGTGGTGTTGATCATCTAGGTACTTATAGTAGGTGTAATTTTGAATTTTGTGAAATGTACATTAAATTCTTTCAAGTTGGGTTGGTAAAAGAACAAAAGATTTACCAGGGTTTATGTGCATCCGAAGGCTTAACTGTTGGATGTATGTTTACGTAGTTAACCCTTCGTTTATTATTAGATATATGAATATCCTAATTCTATAAATTAGATATGGGAATGGGATAGGGGTAGGATTAATAAGGTTAGGGCCACATCTTTGTATTATTATGTAGTTTTTATGTGCCTAAAAATGGAGTTTACTACATATGATATTTACATATAATAATAAGCATGGATATCATAATTATATGAATGTCGATCATCTTGTGTGAAATGCAAGATAAAATATACAAATCATGCTTTTCATGTGGTGTTTATGTTAAAAGTAGGCTTATATCATCATATGATATGTTTGATGTATTATCACCATGTTTTCGGTTATAAGGAAGTGTTGTATTTGTATTAAAATGCCATTTATATCACTAAAATCTAATTTTCATAAGAAAAATATATTTTTAAGATATATTAGTAAGAACATGAGGTTAAAATGTCATGAATGATCCATGAAAAATGTAGGGATATTTGATGTTCACTTTTGCACACAAAAGTGCACTTTTTGATCCATAAAAATAAGTGGGATATAAAAACAAAAGTGTTTGCATGAAAAAACTACTTTTTGATCCATAAAAATAAATAGGATATAAAAGCGAAAGGTAATTTTTGTGAAAATATGTGAGACCCCACTAACAAAAAGAAAATTGTTACTAATAATAAGTAAGGATATTAGTAGTATTAGTAATAGCAAGAATGGGTAGCATTAGAAATATTAGAATTTGTAACAAAAAGGAAAAAAGGGTATATTCCTAACAATGATAATATTGGTAGTAAATGGGGTGTTTTAAACAAAAAAAAATCTGCCCTAATAACACTTTTGGTAGTGCTAATATTTGGAAGAAAAAAAAGGGGGAAAAGAAAGAAATAAGAAAGAAGGAAGGAAGAGATAAGAAAGAAAAAGAGAGATAGAGAAATGGGGGAGAGAGAACCGTAGGAGAGAAGAGAGGGAGGGCTGTGAGAGAGAGGGGAAATCGTGGGGGAGAGAGAGAGAGAGAGAGGGAGAGAGAGAGAGAGAGAGAGAGAGAGAGAGGGAGAGAAGAAGAAGGAACAGCAGCTGCTCCCATTTTCCGGCAGGCAGGGGGGAGAAGAAGAAGAAGAGGGAAAAAGGAAGAAGAAGAAAAAGGAAGAAGAAGAAGAAGGAAGAAGAAGGAAGAAGAAGGGAGAAGAAGGAAGAAGAAGAGGAAGAGAGGGATTTCTCCTTGGGTAATTTTTCTCACCTTTTTCTCATCATTTCAGCTGAAATTTTTGAACTAATAACTTAGTTTTGTGTTGCTCAAACATGCATGCTAGTGTAAATCTTGTTTTTGAGCTTAATGGTGGAAGAAGGGATGAGATGGGCCAATATTTTTGTGTTAAAATGAGAAATCAGCACCTAAATATTGTGGATCTTGAAATTTTTGTGATG
>MVGT01003103.1:17879-29120 GCA_002174775.1 Macleaya cordata
TACTATATATTATCACTAAGGTGAGCTTGTGAAAGGTTGAGGACTTTCTACAAGGATGGTGGATCATGCTTATCCAGATGTGGTACACCATCTGAGACTTTGCTAGGTGTTTTTGCCTTCAGGGCTGAATGGGACGTCAGGGAGACAGGTACATCTAGGGAAGTCTGGGAAGTCACGATTATTTTCCTAGTAAACCATGTTTGTGGTGGTGTCGAGTAACTAGTTTAGCTGAGGTTCGCATGCCTGCCCGATGGGTGTTAGACGCGGGGGAAGGTTGTCGGGGAACCTTCTCTGGATTAGTTGGGGGCCCTTGTCTAGTCTGCAGTCGTCAATCGTTGTACTTGGTTCGGATTCTCGAGATAATTCTGACTGGGGTAACCCGGTCGTGTTCCTTGGCTACACTAGCAGAAGTACACTACTGTTGTTTGTATGTACATATATGCAGGATTTCTTGATGTTTCAACCAAACTATATATTATGCATTGCTTTTATAAATGCTTTGAGTTGTTATCGGGTTTATCGCTGCATGTGATGATATTAGGATGGTTGATCTACCTACTGAGTTTCTCACCCATTTATTTTCGTGGCTTTACAGCTGACAGTTGAGGATTGAGATAGGATCCTTGTTGGTGCTGTGACGAGGTCCTTCGCGAGGGACTCCTGTTTGAGTTAACGTAGGTTTCCCTCCCTTCGTTCACAGTAGGTGTTTTGGCTACTATTTGATGGCTCGGTTGTGAGCCTTATGACGCTTGGTTTTATGTGTAAACAACTCGTACTTTATCTTTCTCACTATATACATATACTTTGACAGGAAACCACAAACTTAACTATATATCATATCACAACTATTCTATGTTAAGTGCGAAATGTGAATGTCGTAGTTGTTGCAGGTTCCTCCTGGTCCTACTTCGTTGGGATTTCAGTTGAGTTGAAAAAAAAAAATGGGTGGCAAATTTGTAGTGCATATCCTTGTTTAAATTTGCTTCCGTTGCGTAAATTATTATATGCACTGTGTCTATTAGGTGACGAAAGGTCCAGTTTACAGGGGAGACTCTGCCGGAATTGAGTCTCGCGGTAGACTGATGGTAATGTCCCTTGTATTTTGGGGTACGGGGCGTTACAGCTGGTATCAGAGCATTGTTAGCTCTGAGTAGACCCAATGACAAGATAAAAGCCACCAAGAGTAGGAAAATGTTTTAAAAGCTAAAAGCTTTAAGGAACTAAAAGTTACCAAGTATAAAAAACCTTACTACTGTACTTTGATATTTTGTTGGCTTTAATGCTTTCAATCGGTTTATGTTATTTAATGGTTTTACAAGTTTTGGCGGACTATGAGGCTAAGCTTGTTATGTGCATGACTTTTGGCAGTGAACGATGCCGAGGGGGCGACCTAGACGACAACCGCCACCTCCACCACCGCCATCACCGCCTCATGCACCTGATCCCCCGCCACAACCACAACCGCAACCCGCCGAACCTGGATTAGTTGGCCTTCTACAAACGGTCAACTTGTTAGTTACTGAAGTGGCCCGGTTGAGACAAGAGGTTAGAGCGAACCAAGACGCTCCACAAGGGGTAGTACCCCCACCACCACCACCACCTCCCCAGCCTGCTCCACCTATGGTTGGGAACCTTTGGCCACAAAATGATAATGCGATGCTGAAGGACTTCAAGAGTTGGGGACCCACTTCTTATGATGGAACACCGGATCCCGCAAAAGCTGAAAAGTGGCTTAAGGATATTGAGAAGATATTCGACTTAATTAGATGCACTGATGAGCTGAAAGTTAGGATGGCTGCTTATATGTTAGTCGACGATGCATGGGACTGGTGGAAAGGTACTTCGGAAGGAATGGGTCCAATCACTTGGGACGAGTTCCAGAATTTATTTTTGGATAGGTATTTCTCTGCTGCAGTGAAGGAAAGGAAGTATTATGAATTTATGGGCCTGAGGCAGGGAAGTATGACCGTGGATCAGTATGTGGCTAGGTTCACCAACTTATCTCGTTTTGCCCCTACGATCGTTGATAAAGAGGCAGACAAGATAAGGAAATTCAGGGATGGACTGAATCCTCAGCTGTACGAAAAGCTCCTAGCTTTGGAATTTCACCGTTTTAATGAGATTGTCCGGAAGGCTCAAATGCTAGAGAGGGGGTGCGAGGTACTTCAGAGAAGGCAAGAGATGGCCACGCAGAGGCGAGGAGCCCGATTTCAACAACCATATCAGTTCACAGAAAGTAAGAGGCAAAGGGTACATGGTGAGTCATCCCAAGGACAAAGAACCCAGTCACCTGCCAGACCAGAGGGGAAACCGAATCAGAATCCGAATAGACAACAACAACAACCCCAATAACCACAACAGCACCAAAGAGATCGTAGTAGACTACAGTGTTGGAATTGCGGTGAAAGAAGACATGTGAGGTGGAATTGCCCCAGGGGTGATCAACGACAATCGGGTGGAGTTACTCAGGGGCGCATGTTTGCAATTTCACAGGACGATGCACGAATTCCCAACGATGCGATGGAAGGTAAGATTTTGGTTATATGATGCCTAAATTCAAAAAGCAGTAATTTCCTCAAATTTCGAGGACGAATTTTCTTTTAAGGGGGGATGATTGTGAGACCCCACTAACAAAAAGAAAATTGTTACTAATAATAAGTAAGGATATTAGTAGTATTAGTAATAGCAAGAATGGGTAGTATTAGAAATATTAGAATTTGTAACAAAAAGGAAAAAAGGGTTTATTCCTAACAATGATAATATTGGTAGTAAATGGGGTGTTTTAAACAAAAAAAAATCTGCCCTAATAACACTTATGGTAGTGCTAATATTTGGAAGAAAAAAAAGGGGGAAAAGAAAGAAATAAGAAAGAAATAAGAAAGAAGGAAGGAAGAGATAAGAAAGAAAAAGAGAGATGGAGAAATGGGGGAGAGAGAACCGTGGGAGAGAAGAGAGGGAGGGCTGTGAGAGAGAGGGGAAATTGTGGGGGAGAGGGAGAGAGAGATCTGCAAGTGAGAGAGAGAGAGAGAGAGAGTGAGAGGGAGAGAAGAAGAAGGAACAGCAGTAGCTGCTGTTGTTCGCTGGCGGCAGTTGCTGCCGTTTTCCAGTTTACAGGGGAGACTCTGCCGGATTTGAGTCTCGTTGTAGACTGATGGTAATGTCCCTTGTATTTGGGGTACGGGGCGTTACAAAATACAACTTTTGGACCCATGATATATAACATGTGGGTTTTTACATAAAGTTGTTAAATGCACTTTTTGAATTATGATAATATATGATTGATTTTATATAAAGTTGTTTTATTTGCTAAAATACCATTTAACATTTACTTTATTATCAAAGTAATGTTTGAGTTTAATGGGCAAAAGTTAGGGTTTTGTTGAAAAGTAATAAAAATCTTACGTTGAAAATAACATTTCTGCCCTTAAAATCATAAATTACTCCATAAGCTTTAAAATAAGCCTTAGTGAGCGACATCCCACTTTTCTCATTCCTCTAGGGTCCATGATGGGCATCGTGGGCTTTATGTTTAAATTTTTGGTCTTGGGCCCAATGTCAACCATAGGCTTTAAAAGTTCATTTTCAATGAAATTGGATACACTTCTACTTCACCTATCTTTGTGGGCCTCAAATGCCCAACACCAACAAAAGGGTTTTACAACCCACTTCTTTTCTTATGGGTATGATAAGCCCATTCTTTCCTAAACTTTAAAAAAGGGGATAACGAAGAACGAATGTGATCACTTCTTTTGGCTAATAGCTAAAAAAGGATAATTTTTTCTAGAATAAGATAAACTAGGTTCAGTTTGTTTGGCTTTAGATTAAGGATGCATTAGCACTAAGTTACTTGTTAATTTTAGAATTGATGTAGGAATTGTCCTAAACTTATTAAGTAAGACCATCAAAGACGGGCATATAAGCTTGCCATTCGTGCCTAAGCCGGATCGATGGTCTTGTTCACTTAATTAAGTTAGGTTAATTCTTAAACTGATTTGACCTTGCAATAATCTTAAATGATTTTCAAAAGAGACGAAAAAAATGATTTCTAGATAACAAAAAATCATTTGCATGCATTCTAGTACTAGAACTCCATAAAGAAAATTAAGAATTCTAGAAAAGTTTAGGATTAAGTAATACTCATTTCATGTGTGATGTGGTACACACATGCTACGTTTTCAAAACATTCGGGTGCGCGTGAATTTGTCCACGCGCGCTTCCCTTTTGCACGTGTCAAAATTACACTTGAAAATTACATTACAAAACCCTTCGTACACACTTCGTAAAGCAGACAAGTCGTTTTCCTCCACATGAATCTTGTCAACTATGTGAATTGCTTGCAAACACTTATAAAATAATAAATACGTGTATCTCTGTTTTGTACGAATAAATATTCGTATAATGTGATACTCAGTGTACGTGCAAAATAATTCGCACATGTCATTTTTTCGATGCGTGTCTATTTTGTGCCAATTTTACTCCAGAAAACTTTATAAGCATAAAACAAAGGCTTAGTAGGGGGCTTAGACTTACTTTTCTGTACACATTCTCTCGTAGAATAATCGTAGTTTGATCAAGTAAATTCTATAAAACATCCTTAGTTATGAAGTAAGGGTCGATCTCACGATCGGGCGGTTGTCAGGTGCCTATCACCTTCCCGACCCGTACGTACCCCAATTCCTTACTTGTAATTTCTAACTGCAGACCAACAAATGGATCATCGCTGTGATTTTTTGAAAACTTAGAATTAGGATAATTTTTAAAACTTGGGTCCTGATTCCCAATAATCAGGTAGCGACTCCTACATCTTTATATATATGTCTCATGTGGTAGAATTTTTGTCCGCCTCCTTTTCGTCCTCTCCGAACGATGGGAAGAGGGTCAGATGAAAATTCACAGATCCACAGCTGATGGACAACTGCAACTAGTGCAATGAAATGATGGTAGCTCCCAAGGATAACTTCAATTCTTCTCTGCTCATGGGCTATATATATATAGGAAAATATCTACAAATGAATTAATGAAGCTAGCTCCCAAGTAAGGAACAGACGAGAGAGAAATTGAAGAGAGAATAAAAGAGATGGTTGGTCAAGTGGTCAACAAGCAGTACTTTCTGCCTTGTGTACAGAGGAGATCAAGAAATGATTATGTATTATTATATCCTATTGCTAGCTTCTGTGTGTATATCTTTGGATAACGTGTTTTATTAAGAGGACAGATCGGCTTACAGGTTAGAATATACAGGTAATATGTACAGGCTGATGCAGGGCTCACATACGGTTAATCTAATGGTTGATATTTTGTGAGAATGTTCTCCTCACTATGTAGATCATCTTCACTAAAAATCACCTGATTCTAAAACTGATAGACGTATAAAAAATTGATCAGAAGTTAATTAAAATTTAACGGTGAAAAATATACAATGAGAAAAAGAGTATTTTTTATGCGGCTATCAGTCTTAGAATGAGGTAATTTTTGGTGAGGACGATCTACATATAGGAAGAACATTCTCACAAAATATCAGGCCTTAGATCAATCGTATGTGGACCCCACATAATCCTGTACATATAACCTATATATTTAAGTCGATTCATTCTTTTATATTAATTAGTCTTAATTATTATTAATACAACAGATGAAATAAGGTTTTGATGAATTACTTAATGTACTTTGTTTGTTTATTTGATATAACCAAACAGGTAATTAATTTCATTATGAGTCCTATAAGACTGTGTTTCAAAGGTATAAGTGTTGTGTTAATATAATCATGATGGTCGATTTCTTTCTTGTCGAATTTTATTTTTATTTTTTCAGATCTCTCTTCGGTCTCTAACTATCTAGGTTAATGGCAGTGAAGGCGGTGGAGGAGGTGATGGCCGTTGTCGGTATTTAGTTTTTTTTGTTTGGATTACTAGCGATGATAGTGGTAGTGGTGGTGGTGAGGTAGTGAGGTGGTGGTGGTGGAGAACATAAAGATAGTGGGATGTACTTTGTTTTGTGGGGGTGGAGATAAAAAGAGCTTCACCTTCATCCAAAATGGTTTAAGCTTCAAGCTCTAACAAAATTGCTTCCTCTCCATCCAAAATTGCTTCCCCTCCATCCAAAATTGATTTCCCCAGTTTCAACCATAAATAAAAAAGATGTACTGGGTGTGGGTCCCATGTTAAGTTATTTTAGTTAGTCACTATTATTTCAACTTTTGATCGTTAATTAGTTATGACTTATGACTTATGAAGTTATGAGGTTGATTAGGGGTGCTAATTATCACACCCACCAATATCATTTGCAAACCCACAGTTTTTTTTAATTTAAAGTATTGTAAGGTATCCCCACTCTATATAAAGTATAAACAACTCTCTGAACACTTTATTCTATCAACTCAAACTTTTTTCTTTTTTCCATGGACAACTGGACTCTAACTGACAGACCCATAATCAGAAAATCAAAATTTTCTAGTTCTTACTGTACTGGTAGAACACCTAAAGTAGAGTTAAAATAGAAAAATTAATGAAGGAATCATGGATAGAGTCCAAGTCTTCCCCCAAACCTGGCAAAACTTTTTACTTTTTCCGTGTATTGCTTTACCAACTTTTGTTGAACCTAGGGTTGGAGCTTCCTATACTAATCTACCTGTGTTTGAGTTAAAAAGAAAAATGAAGAAGGTTTGTTCAGATCTTTGGAATTAGGTTATAAAAGCCTTCTAATATCGCACAACGAAGCGCTTAAGCAAAAGTTAGAAGAATAGGATACGGAGATCCTTGGAGATATGAGAAGAAAAAAGTTCACCTATTTTAGGAAACCCACTAGAATTGGGTTAGTGTTAATATTTTGAGGGGGAAAGGTTTCCAATGAGTTTTTGGAGGGAGCTCACTTATTAGAAACACTTTTAAAACTAGTAAGTTGGAAAGCAACCTGTTTTAGGAAACCTATTTCCAGTAGACAACTTAGGTATTTCTATCGATATAAAAAGGGGGCTTTCTATTAGGGCTGCTTGATAGAAAGAGAGAGTTCAAGGGAGAGAGCTCGATAAGGAGAAGAAAAAGAGGTCTGCAACTTCAACAATAGTTAGATAGAGAGGAAGACTAGGAAGAACCCTAGATTTCAAAAGATCAGTCTACTTCGTGAATCCGGTAGGTTTCTATACTCCTATGAGCTCTGTAGCCTCTACTAATCTGTTCTTGGCTTTCTATTATGCTCTTAATGGTGAAATCAGGAGTTTGTTGAATTAATTTATGTTAGTTCTAGTTTTGTTCATCAAGTCAGATTTGGATTATATGTTAGTTGAATGTTGCAGGTCTGATTTTTATTTCATGTATGTAGATCGGATGGTCTATTTCATAAACTGTTTATTTTTCTCTTACTCTTAAGTTTAATAATTGAAAAACCTACTTAGGGCTGAATTGTATGGTATTTATTCATCATCATGATCTTATACACCCATACTTGATCGCGTATTATATTTGTAGGATGAGATGTTTTATAATAAACTAGACCAGGGTTGCTTAGTTTGAATGATTATAGTACCCAAACTCTTCTTATTTAATTAATTCATGTGGTGGTACGGTTCTTTGTTTAATTGATATATTACATGTGAATATAGATAATGATACTTCTGTTTTGGTAGAAACTATGTGCTGAGAATTAGATTTTAGTTGTCTAATTCTATTGGATCTTATATTTTGAACAACTAGGTATTAATTGTTAGGTTGCTTCCCACAAACCAGAGATTATATTTACGCAACAGAAAAAATAATAGGGTTTAAAAATTTAATCTCTGATTTGTGTAGGATCTTTCAACTGTTAATAGGGATCTTTAAAATAGTTTAGTTGCTTACCTTCAACGCTTAATCCAACAAACTTGAATATTAGAAGGCTTCAACTAGTTGCTCCAATCCTCCTACTGTAGATCACCAAGCTTTCTTCTTCTTCTTACAACCTGAAAATTAGAAAACCTAGAACTAGAAAAGAGGCTAGGGTTTTCTCCACAAGTTACTAATTAGAACTAGAATTAGAAAGAGAAGGAGAGGATAGAGAAAGTGGCGGCACACAATAGGGGTGCTCCTTGTGTGTGCCGCCCCTCCCTATTGGTATATATAGGGAGGTTTCCTACTCTTTCTAGAATTCCAGTCTAATTAGGTCTCTAGGGTCCCACAACTTTCAGTTAATATTTTATTTAATATTTAGTCTTTATGTCTCACATAATTAAATACTAAATAAAATAATCACAAATTAGTCTACCACACTTTTGTGACTGAATACTCTAATAGTTGTAGTATTTGTAAATAAACCCTTCCTCCATTGTACCTGCATTCAAACCCTCCACCGTAAACCGATATTCATAATAATCCTTAGGTTAGTATTTTACTACCAGTCACATCCTTAAGGATTATTATATCTTGATCATTGTACCTCAATCTGTGCAGACTAATTATTATTCTAATAATCTCAGAAGAGATCACTGGCCAGTTTAGAATAATAATTCCCACAGATGAACAAGGGAATATCAAATTGAATGTAGATTTCATATTGAACTAAAATATTCTCACTTTGTAATTATGTCCATCCATCTTGTCCAGAATATTGGATCACGTTTACGTTTCTGACCTCACTGATTGACAAAACAAAATGAACATAATATACACGCAAGGTATATATTAATTCTCAGAATTAAGGTTTAATGCAACAATGGTCTCCATGGAATTATAGTTATTCAGTGACATGAAATAACAGAATTCCATGATGACCAGTTCGATGTAAACTTATTACATCAATGCATTGGACTTAGGAGTCAACACTCCGGTGAAAGAGATATATCACACGATTAACCAATGCATTATAGTTTATTGTCAACAGAACCGTGATCTAATAAACTACGAACAATGTATTAATGAACTATATCTCCCACATGCAACACTTGCATACAACTAGTTCATCTACGTAAACTCATTATTATTATCATGCATGCAAAATTAATAAACTATTTATTAACACATAAAATGTCGTTTTAATTATTTTAGGGCATAAACCCAACAATCTCCCACTTGCACTATAAATAATTGAAAGTAACCCTTAACCCCATCACATCCACATGTGAATCAAAAACCTTCTGTGTCAAGGCTTTGGTAAAGGGATTCGCTAAGTTATCTGCCGATGCAATCTTAGCAACAACAATGTCACCTCTCCGAGTGATGTCTCTGATGACATTGTACTTCCTTTCAATGTGCTTATTTGCTTTATGCTTTCTTGGTTCTTTATAGTTAGCTACTGCTCCACTATTGTCACAGTAAAGAACAATAGGTGGAGTAGCCGCTGGGACAATTATAAGATTCACCAAGAATTTCTTTAGCCACGCTGCTTCCTTAGCCGCTTCACAAGCCGCTACATATTTAACTTCTGTTATAGAGTCTGCTACGCATTTCTGTTTAATACTCCTCCACACAATGGCTCCTCCTCCTAAAGTGAACACATATCCTGAAGTCAATTTTCTTTCATCGACATCTGCATGAAAATTAGAATCCGCGTAACCAATTAGAACAAGATCTCTTCCGCCGTATATAAGCATATAATCCTTGATTCTCCGAAGATACTTTAATATATGCTTTACAGCTTCCCAGTGTTTTCTACCAGGATTAGACTGGTACCGACTAACCATACCTACTGCATAGCAGATATCTGGTCGTGTACACAACATAGCATATATAAGACTTCCTACTACAGATGCATAAGGAACTTTTTCCATGCCCTCTATCTCCTCAGGTGTCTTGGGACACTCATCCTTGGATAGATAAGTGCCATGTCTAAAGGGCAAGAATCCTTTCTTGGAATCTTGCATAGAGAATCTTTTCAACATACTTTCAATGTAGGTTGCTTGGGATAAGCCTATTATCCTAGACTTTCGATTTCTCAGAAGTTTGATCCCTAGAATGTCACTGGCTTCTCCTAAGTCCTTCATACTGAAATGATTGGAAAGCCACAACTTAACTGATGAAAGATCTCCTACATCATTCCCAATTAGTAGGATGTCATCCACATACAATACCAAGAATGTTACTAAATTCTTTTTGCACCTTTTATACACACAAGGTTCATCAGGATGTTTGGACCACCTAGATGCATCATCATGGGCAGACCATACGATGAACCTCCCACTGGAAGTGGATCCATTGCACGTTCTACTCCCACTGAAGAAGCATCCGTTATCTCCTCAAGCACAACTTTGCTGGAAGGCTTGTAATCCATCATATAATCTTCCTCAAGAAAAACTGCATTTGTGCTAACAAACACCTTTTGTTCTTTCGGATTATAGAACAGATAGCCTTTTGTTCCTTTAGGGTATCCTACAAACATGAATACTTCTGATTTTGATTCCAACTTGCTTGACTTTCCTTTCAGCACATGTGCTGGACAACCCCAAATGTGTAAATGCTGCAAATTAGGTTTGCGGCCTGTCCATAGTTCCCTGGGTGTCGTAGGAACTGCTTTGCTTGGTGCCAAATTCAGAAGATATGCTACCGTCTCTAGTGCATACCCCCAAAAGGAGATCGGTAGCGATGTATAACTCATCATAGATACCAATGTTGGGTTGCTTCCCACAAACCAGAGATTATATTTACGCAGCGGAAAACATAATAGGGTTTAAAAATTTAATCTCTGATTCATGTAGGATCTTTCAACTGTTAATAGGGATCTTTAAAATAGTTTAGTTGCTTACCTTCAACGCTTAATCCAACAAACTTGAATATTAGAAGGTTTCAACTAGTTGCTCCAATCCTCCTACTGTAGATCACCAAGCTTTCTTCTTCTTCTTACAACCTGAAGATTAGAAAACCTATAACTAGAAAAGAGGCTAGGGTTTTCTCCACTAGTTACTAATTAGATCTAGAATTAGAAAGAGAAGGAGAGGAGAGAGAAAGTGGCGGCGCACAATAGGGGTGCTCCTTGTGTGTGCCGCCCCTCCCTATTAGTATATATAGGGAGGTCTCCTACTCTTTCTAGAATTCCAGTCTAATTAGGTCTCTAGGGTCCCACAACTTTCAGCTAATATTTTATTTAATATTTAGTCTTTATGTCTCACATAATTATATACTAAATAAAATAATCACAAATTAGTCCACCACACTTTTGTCACTGAATACTCTGATAGTTGTAGTATTTATAAATAAACCCTTCCTCCATTGTACCTGCATTCAAACCATCCACCGTAAACCGATATTCATAATAATCCTTAGGTTAGTATTTTACTAC
>MVGT01003106.1:2005-31210 GCA_002174775.1 Macleaya cordata
TTGGTGTATTAGGAATACACTGAACAGGTCAGACAGAATACTTTTTATATTATTGTCAGCATATAAAAAGATTCTGTAAAACTTGCTGATTGCAAATGTTCTAAATCCTGGGAGCAGAGTATATCCTACGAGTTAGTTTCTACTCACTTTAACCTACCAAACAGTGAAGTCAGACAACGCAAACGTGATCCAATATTCTGGGTAGGTTGGGTGGTCGAAATCACATAGTGGGATTACTTTGTGTCAATAAGGAATCCACACCAAAATGATATTCCCTTGAGAGCCTAATCAAGAGTATTAATTATTCTAGACTGCGCAGTGATCCTATAAAATATTTATTGGATTATTAGAATAATTATAATGGTCTGATATGGCAGGCAAGGACTAAGATGTAATTACCCAAAAGGTGCTGACATTAATAGTTAATGTTACCTTGGTGTATATTACGAATATCAGTTAAGTGGAGGGACTATTTGCGGGTATTAGTGAATGAAGGGCTTCTGAATAATATTCATTTACTTGAGAGTATTCAGTTGCAGTTATTTAGTGGACTTAACTGCAATTAGATTTATTATTTGAGAATTATATGAGATATATGGGCCTCAAAGTAATAAATCAAAAGCTTAAGTAAGTGGCCGCCCATATGGACCTATCTTGGAACTAAAGATATGGGAAGAGGGTCTTTCTCTATAAATAGAGATAGGGTTCATAAGATCGCCCACCCTAACTTGTGTATCTAAAACTCTCTCCCAATTTAGAATTCAAGTTATGACGTTTATGGTTTTAGAAACCTAAAATTCGTAATATATTCCCGTCAGAATTTAAAATCGCGTTTTGAGGCACTTCGGAGCGGAATTAGAGATTCGCTATTTCACGCAAAGTTGTAGAAAATTCGATTTCCTACAAAAAACTTATATCATCTAGGCGAATCGGATCGACGATTAGAGAGTTATGGCCGAAATACAGTTGCTATATCTTTTCGGGTTTTCGACGACTGATCCAGAACGTAGGAGGAAGATCTGGGATTACATGCAAGCGTTTAAACGATATGTATCTGATCTTCAGGTTATTGTTTTAATTCATGCATCCTCATGTGATCCTGTGAAGGGAAAATAGTTATTTGTTTCTGCTGCACAATTTAATCTACCCCATATTTTCCCCAACAGTGGTATCAGAGCAAGCTTGAGGCCCTGCATGAATTATTACATGAATTATTTTTATTTACTTAAGATTGTTCCTGATTATTTTAGGATTTGATTGATCCAAAATACTTAGGGATTAAATTTATATCAATGAGATTGATAAGGGTTGGATTAATTTTTGGTAAAAGGTCTGTACACAAAGATTAGATTGGGATCCAAAAAAAAAAAAAATTTCTCATAATTTTTTCTCCCGCATCATTTTCATCCCAAAGAAAATTTCTCATAATTTTTTCTATCTCCTTGATCACCGAGACTGGAGCTGTGAAAAGAAAGAGTAAGTAAATGGGGATATTAGTCAGAATGCTCTGAATGAGGGTCATCTTACCAGCTTTAGAAAGTAACGGTCTTTTCCACGAAGCTAATTTTCTTTTAACCACTTTGATGACCTTGTTCCAAACATACCCAGGTAAGAGGAAGGGAGAGCAGCACACTTACAACCCAAAATCTCAGCATAACTTGACATGTCCTCATCCATACATATCCCAAAGATGCTACTTTTTTGAAAATTGATCTTCAACCCTGATATCATTTCAAAGCACAAAAAAATATATTTAAGATAAAGGACTTGACTTACAGTTGCGTCCAAAAATGCCAGTGTATCATCCGCATATTGAAGGTAACTGATGATGGTGCCATCCTCTTTTACCTTGAAACCACCAATCCAACCATGATCCACTCCTTTTTGAAACATAATACTTAAAGCTTCAGAGACAAGAAGGAATAGAAAAGGGGACATAGGATCTTCTTGTCATAACCCTTTACTACTGATGAAGCTTCCGTGGGCTGAACCATTGATTAAAACCTGAAACGGAATGTGTTACCTTCTCCGATGAAACAACCGGTGTGTCTTTCATTGAGATTTTGTGAGTCTCAGTCCGATCAGTCGGATCTACAGACTTTTTAAATCTTCGCAGAGACTTAATATTTCCAAATTCCATGTTAGTGGCCTAGGCTTTTTTAGTAACCGGACCACAGACCTTAAGTTTAATGGTTGTAAGATTAGTTACTAACCTGGACATCATGCTAACTTCTAGCAGACTGCCACATCGGGAACCTAGTTCTTCAAAGACTTCCTCCTTCCAACAATCGAAAGGTACACCTTTGATCTCGACCCAACTTGGTTCAACCACCGGTAATGATGTTTTTGGAATACAGTTCACCTCTGAGAACTACGGATATATGGTAATCTTACTGGATCCAACAAGCTTCTTCCATTCCGAGACCCATGATTCTACTTGCGACGGGGAATCACAGAACAATATGGCTTTAGAATCTGTAAAAGGCAGAAGATCCTTAGGTCCCACTATATTAAATTTCTGTAAAATAGTGGTACCCACCTCCGTCCAAGGAGTATTCGAGTTATCGATTTCCACCACAAGTGCAAGATTCCACTTGCGACCCCCATCCACTTGATGAGAGTCAGATCTCATTCCTGTAGAATCTTGGGGGTAGTTGTTTAGGACAACTCCCATCAGATTTGCTAAAACTGAACCACAATCTACCCAACCCTTGAACTTCATGCCAGTCGGAAAACATATTATTGAAACACTACCTCCCTTTTTAGGAACCGAAACGCGAAGGAATTCTCCACCCTCGTTACGTTCACAAGAGAGAAGCAGCCATTCATTGTTCCCCCTGTAGGTCCAGTCATCTCTGCCTTTCCATTCTCAGATAGTCTCTCGCAGTAACGCCGTACGCAACCAATCTGCACCTTCCCAACTAATGATAACAGTAGATTTGAATTTCGGACCCTCCTCCCGAATGGTGATACGTTCCTCTTTTCCCCAATAACCTCTCCAGAACACAAAGGACTTCGATCCCACCTTCGTTGCTCCAGGACGGTTGATACCTGAACCCTTTACTTTGTTGCCGAAATGAGCTAACTGACTTACCTTTGACGACGCTGGTATACGCACCACCTCGCTCCACGACCCCCATCCTGTGTTACACTCTGATCGGCCTCTCTTGAGAGGAGGTCTTGCTAATGGATTATTCTTATTCTTGTGTTTTGAGTGTGTTTGTGTCGTGTCATTTGTTGAGATTTTCATTATAAAGAACTCGCATCTTGGCCTTACACACCCACAGTGAATCGTATTGCAACTTCGAACTATTTCGTCTATTCCATCTATTTTGTTCCTTTTTATATTTGTCCTTCACCTGTGCATACAAAATGTGCTGCCATCACTTGATCTACACGTACACGAGTTCTATTGGTTAATCTAACTCGTATACCAAAACCTTTATGTCTACCATACTCGATATAAAATTCCTTTGCTTCTTCATATGAATTAAAACTCATGGAAACATATGGTGCCATCATATCGTTAATATCCTCTTAGAATTATTTTATTATTTTAATAATTTATTGTGAGTGAAAAATAGTTTTTTTTTTTTTTGAGTTGTCTCTTAGGGGTAACTTTTAAGGGCCAAGAGATGTGTGTCTCTATGGAGAGATAACTTGTGGTTTATGAAGAGTCACCATTGACTCTATATAAACCCTCTCCTCTTGTAGTTTAGTAACAAGTTTTCCACAAGTTTTTAGAGTGTTTTTGTTAGTCATGTGTGAGAGCACAAGTAATCCTCAGTCTGCTAGAGCGTACATATTTGAAGTGTTGCTTCGGTATGATGCGATCATTGTATCCTGATAGACAGATGTCTATAGAACTGTTGACACCATTGCAGGGATGAATTTGTCTTAAGGACATTGTGTCTAACACATGCCTCGTTCACTTTCAGATAAGTTTTCTTATTTTTATTTTTTGAAAATCTTATTTTCAAGTAACCGAACCCATATTTCTCAACTATCTTAAGACAATTTTTCGTATTTGGGTTCTTGAAAAATGAATCGTTGACTTAATCTGTTTGTGTAAATAATTTTATTTATGACAGTTGGATCAATTAACCCTATAAAAACGTACGCAGTTGAAGAGAAAAATTGCATAATTACAGTCCTACAAGTATATTTCGAATCTCACTATTATGGGACAGAAAACTTATGAAACAAGGCATGTATCAGAAATATTGTTGTCTATTCGTGACTCAATATCAGAAGTCCAGAAATACCTTCAAGTGGTATGCTTTATAGTTCTTGAGAATAGGGCATTCAATTTCAAGTAGTGGACCCCATGTAATAAGTTAAATAAATTTTTTCATAGTCTGTTTGGATAAGGGATTTTAATGAGCCATTGAATTAACTAATTTAATTGATTCTCATTCCGCGAAGAATGAAGTATATATGATTTCTTGCGATACCATATGTTTATTACTAACAAATGGAGGAGGTAATATTCTTCAAACTATTTCAGACAATGCTTGTATAATTTGACTTCTTGATCATCTTACACAATTCGAGTAGTATGGATACGTAATTCTCTGGTACATATAATCCATGAGATGACACTGGACAACATATATATGATCTGACTTAGTGACTTTTCAACATCTCTATATATCATGCGGCTCCTATGCAAGCCGCATAGGAGCCGTATATGAAGTTGGGTGATTTTTTATTTTTTTTTTAACTTTTTTTTGAGAAATACCGAATATATCCTGTTATATTATTTATTTGTTTACACTTTGGTTACACTTACCAATGTGGTCATATGGAATTGACCCAAGGGCTGACTTTTTTTTTTACGATGATCTACTCAACGTCTAGATCACATCAGCATATACATTGTCATCAGTGGGCCCACCTAATACCCTATTTATTTATTTAAACTTGGGTTACACTTATTAATGTACGTGGTCATGTGGAATTGATCCAAGGGATGATTTTTTTTTATGATGATCTCCTCAACGACGTCTAGATAACAACAGCATATACACTGTCATCACTGGGCCCACCTAATATATTTTTTATTCTTACACTTTACTTACACATGTTGTTCGCTATGTAAGATGATCCAAGGGCTGACTTTTTTTTACGATGATCTACTGATCAACGTCTAGATCACATCAGCATATACACTGTCATCAGTGGGCCCACCTGCATCTTATTTTTTTCAATAATAATATGCCGTATAATTTGTCAATTCACACGCGCGCGAAGCGCACGAGTTTAATGAACGCGCATAGCGCGCGATGGACAGCCAGCTGACACGCGCTCGTGTTGATCTAGAGCTTCTTTTTTTTTTTGTTTTTTGATTTTTTTTTGTTTTTTTGAGCATGAACGGAAATATAGATTGAAAGAAAGAAAATATTAGAAGGAATTTGGTTCGTAGGCATACCTAAGAACGCGAGAAAACTGAATATGAGGTAGTATTTAATTATACTATACATCGTACCTCATATCCATTAAGTCCAAATTTACAATTATACGAAAATACAATCCCAGCTGAAGACACAGCTGTCAAAAGAAGGAGAGAAGTCCCGATAAGTGTTGGATACCCAAAAATGTAGGAGTNGGATTGGGTGTGAAAAGAAAAATTTTTCCTGTCTATGATGATAAAAGCATTCTGGGGAGGGTTTGGGTTGGTGTTAAAGGCCATGGATTAGAGGGGATTCAGATCTGGATGTTTGTAGAAACAATCTAGATCTCAGATCTCTGATCTAGTTGCGGTGAAATTCCAATCTCCCATGATCATCAGGCACAGTCGAGGTTGTATTACATGGCGCCTTCTGATCATCTGACTTGTAAAAGAAGGTGCCAAATCTTGGTATCTTTTTCTTTCAAACGCAGAGATGAAGATCTCCTAAGAGGATTAAGTGCATTGTGCTTAAATGTTGAGCTCTCCTAAGAGGATGGACAATCATTTCATACCCACGAACGTTGATCTAGAGCTTCTTCCTACAATGAAACTACGTCAAACGGATATGCTTGGTATATATTTGTGATTATTGCCATTGCTTATTTCCTTCTGGAACAAAGTTCTTCACATCTTCTGATTGGGTTAAAGGGTACGTATAGGCTTCAATTGTCCAATTGATCAAGGCTCAGACCCGGAGTGATTATTGGCATTGCAGCATCCATACAATTATTTTTTGGTTTATTAACGGTTGATCATATCACACATTTTTTATTTTAACTCACAGATCGAGAAGCGTATGGTTTATATATTTTGACATACTTGATGCATATTGTATGTGTGGTATGGTGATAATATATGTTGTTTTGGCCATCATCATATATATTAAATTATCAAAATCTTAGTTAGTAACAAAAGATATAAGAATTGTGCGACATCTCTTCACTTGGATTTGACTTCAACACGTACAATTTTTTTTTGTTATTAACTATGCATGCATGTGATAGATGTATGTCGTTTACATACATAATTATGGGGGCTGTTTTACAAAAATAGTTATTAATTGCTTCATGATATAATCTGATAGTCATGAAATGTGGGGGATGGTGATCAATGATATATCGTCATACTCGTGGATGACATTATGTCATATATTCTCAAATTGTGGGGATAGTTAAAGGTATTCCAAGTGTTTGGGTTGACAACTAATTGTTGTGATAATCTCATTATGAATTACGCAAAAACATAAATGAGATTTTAAATAGTTGGAATAAATGTCATTAGTGCTCGAGAACATAGTGATGATATGTAATTCTAAGAATCACTTTGAGTGCATCCAGCCAGTTTGTGAAAGTCTTATAATTAGACTTATTTATTTGGTATTTTACAGATCGAAATCTGTAGAAATGTGTCGATGAGACAGAATCACTTATCAAGGAATAAATAGTTATTGGTAAGGCAAGTATATTGGTTACAAGTCAGACTAATCGGTAATGTACTGGGTGTTAGTTTGGCCGATCTAATATCCAGTGAGTAAGTGTTACATAATCTTCATGTGATAGTCTCGTGAGACATGTATTTTCTTTGTTTAGAAGGAAAGTTATGCAATTCAATTCGGTATAACGATAGGGTGAAGCAACCAAATTAATGAGTTATGAATCGTATAGAAAATGTGGAATAATATTATTCTCAAATTGTGTAATACCGATTAAATTTTGCATGAACTAATCTCTAGTCAATAGTCTTTTAGGACCGCACGATTCCTTTCTTACCTAACTAGAGAATTCATGACATCGAGGGGAATGGGATTAAAGCCTAAATTTAAAGAGTCATTTTAATAGAAACCCAACCTCGTTAACTGGAGATCCCAAAATCTAGGTTTAAAGGGACAACATAAATTAAGTGTGGTTCACCAGTAGCACTGAGGAGAGTATCTCTTCTACCCATATCCTATGATGGAACAGAGTTTCCTGTAGCAATTGTTTAGGATAAGAATTGCTTTTAATGATTCCTATAGCTAGAAAAATCAAGTGGGGTATTGCAGGATACTCTTAATAGGACATCACCTATATGATTGTAGAATTGGGGCCGATTCTATGAGAATTTTATAAGACGGAATTCTCTAAAGCACTCATAAATCAGGGAATTGTTCAGGGCCAAAATGAACACAACCGTAGAACTTGACAATTATTAGAAGAATTTATGTATGAGATCTATTGTCTTAGTTTATATCAACGACTAATAGTTCAAGACATTGCGTTCACTGATTAGCCAAATAAACTAGATAGATTATCACTAGGTGATGTTCAAGGCTTTAGGCTACCTTTACAGATGCATGGCGTTTCTTGTTGTGCTCTCATATATCTGTCTATCTTTTGTTTGTCTTTTTCACTCATGTGGAGGATTTTTAGAATTATTTTATTATTTTAATAATTTATTGTGAGTGAAAAATAGTTTTATTTTTTCCTTGAGCTGTGTCTCTTGGGGATACCTTTTAAGGGCTAAGAGACATATGTCTCTTTGGAGAGATACCTTGTGGTTTATGGAGAGTCACCATTGACTTTATATAAACCCTTTCCTCTTGTAGTTTAGGAATAAGTTTTGCACAAATTTTTAGAGTATTTTTATAAGTCGTGTGTGAGAGCACAAGTAATCTCAGTTCGTTAGGGCGTACAGATTTGAAATGTTGCTTCTGTATGACGCGATCATTGTATCTTAGGAGACAGACGTCCATAGAATAATCAGCACCATTGCGGGAATGAATTCGTCTTAAGGACATTGTGTCTAACACAAGCCTCGATCACTTTCAGATAAGTTTTCTTGTTTTTATTTATTTTTATTTTATAAAAATCCAATTTTCAAGAAACCGAACCCATATTTTCCAACACATCCTTGGTTGGAGTTTTTAAAATGGAAGTAAATCCAAAACCTTGGTGAACAAGGAATGAGTCTAGACTATTAGTTTTAAGTTATCTAAAAGTTACTAAATCTAAACCATTGAAAAAGTTTCATATTTCTAAAATACTTCTAAAATAAAGATAATTACCTATATTTTCTAGTTTATCTACAATTAATAGTAATCATTAATGACCATTGGATGGATTAAGATTTAATCCTAGCCATTCAAAATAAATAAAACCTAATACATCTAGTGTAAAAATCGGCCATAAATAGGTAGATTTAATTAGTAGTTTAAATAATTAAAAGAATTAGAAATAAAAAAGGGATTTGGATAAATATGGAAGTGTTAGACTTTTAGTAGGTTTAAAAGTTTGATACGGAGGTGGAAAGAGGGGGGCCAAACCCAATGAATAGAGGGCAAGTCGACCTCCCCATTCCCACATTGAAACCCCACTTTAACTTGGAAAAAAAGAAGAAGAAAAAGAAACCCTAACCCTAGCCCTAGTATATTTCTCTCTCTCTCTCTCTCTTTCTCTTTCTCTCTCTCTCTCTTTCTTCATTTTCTTCAAACCTAGGTTTGAAGAAGAAAAACCCATTTAAGTTTTGGAGAAGCTTGGAATTTTTTAAGCTAAAGGAAGATTAAGTCAAAGCCTCGTGGAATTTAAGCAAAAGAGGTAGGGAAAACTGCTACTATAAAACCTATTTTTAAGTTATGTTTTCTATCGTGTTTTCTTTGATTCATGTTTTCAAAAATCTATTTTCTATTTAAAATCTTATATTTTCGAAAAGGTTTTTATGCATAAAATAGCATTGTTTTGGGTTGAGTGATCATGAGTGTTTGATTAAAAGCTATCGGAAGTTAAAATGGAAAGATGAGAGTTTTAAAAGTAAACCTTTGGGTTGTGAGGTAACTTGCCTTAGTAACCATGTTTTAGTGATACTCCAATGAGAGGTATCAAGTTGCTCCAAAGAGAGGTATGATGTTTGCTCCAATGAGAGGTATGATGTGTATTCCAATGAGAGGTATAATGTGATATGATGAAACATAATTTCGTCAGTGATGTTGGGAAAGTGATGTTGTGATGATGTGATTTGGTATATGTGGCACCGCCTTAAGGGCACCCTAAGAGAGTTATATCCGGATCCGTCGAAAAGTGACGGTGGTTGGTTTCTAGAAAACCCTGACGAAGGAAGTAGAACATTAATATAATAATGTGAGAATGAGAGCATGAAATAATGCTTATACTACTAATATACTATATATATATACACTTGCATCTATATTATAGATATGTGTTTTCAATAATAAAATTGTTTTCTATGGCTGACACTAATATTTTAAAATGTTATTTTAAAAAAGAGTTTTAGAGAGAACAACTCTAAGTGGTTAGTTGAGTTTTGGAAAGAGGAATGTGTGAGAAGATCTTTAAATAGAGCCTAAACTTAAGAAGGTGCTACCGAGACTTAGAAGTACGTACCGTTAATACAGTAGCCAGTATTTTCCACTTGGTCTGAACTCAAAAATGCATAAGTTGTTAGGGATCCAAGGTTTTTAAAAATTAAACTGGCAGCGGAATAAAATAAGTTTAAAACTTTTTCCTAAGTCCCCATATTTTTCTTAATCATTGTTAGGAATCTAAGAAGGTTGGAAAGATTGTTACCTTTGAAACGTGGTTGATGAAGATACTATTTTAAAGTTCTCTTCTTCCTGCTTCAATCCACCGGAACAGATCTTCTTTATTACTTCTCCTTCTTCCTTAAAATCAAACCCTAGTTTAGGTATCAATGGAGGCTAAGGTTTCTTGAACTATAATAGAAGTAACTAGGATTTATGGAGGAGGAGAGGGAGCCAAAAATTTTTAGAGGGTGGTCTCTAAAAATCGCCCCCCTCCCTTATTATATAAGGGAGGTCAATCCCAACCCCACTCCAACTCTTTGTTAGATCTAAACTAGGTCCCACAAAATCTAGCTAATTAATTTAGTTTCCTAATTCTTTTATAACTCTTATAAAATTAGGAACTAAAATAATAATTACAAGTTGGTCCACCAAGGACTTGTAATTGAACCCTCTAGATTTAGTGGAATTATTATAAAACCCTTCCACTACTTAATTTGTAAACAGTCCCTCAACAGTTTCTGATATTCGTAAAAACCCCCTGACTTTGTAACATTTATATTTCAGCACCATTGGGGTAATTACTTATTTTCCCTCAACCATCAAATGCATTAATACAATATTTATTCTAATAATCTTCTAAACATTTTAGAAGATCACTGGCCAGTTTAGAATAATATTCCATGCATTAACTTAAGTGAATATCTCTGAAGTGGATTCCATGTTGAATATTATAATCCTACTATGAGATCACAGTCATCCATTTTGCTCAGAATATTGGATCACGTTTTCATCGATTGACCTTACTGTTTGCAAAATAAAACAACTGTAACCTACATACAGGGTATATACATATTCTCAGGATTAATAACTTTTATCCAAAGTAGTGTAAAAATACTTTAAACATGCTGACATAAAATATAAAGTATTTTTCGACGATCCGGTTCAATGTATTCGAAATACATCAATATACAAGTCTAGAAGTCTCTACTTCTGTAATGGAGATACATCACATCATTTACGTGATCGACTTTAGTATATTATAGTCTTCCCAATAACATGTAGTTATCAAGACTACGAACAAAAATATTCACCAATGAATTATACCTCTCTCCATATACAACACTTATATATGAATAATTCATCGAAAATAATAATCTCACCATGCATGTTAAATATGATAAATTAAATAATTAATAAATCAAGTAACCATAAATGTCAAACAAATTATTTTTATGGCATAACCCCAACAATCTCCCACTTGCACTATAAACAATCAAATGACTCCTTTAAACCCATCTCATGGACGTGAGAATCAAAAACCTTCTGTGACAAGGCTTTGGTGAATGGATCAACCAAGTTATCCGCCGAAGCAATCTTGTGACAATAATATTACCCCGATTGGTGATATCTCTGACAAAATTGTATTTCCTTTGAATGTGCTTATTGGCTTTGTGACCTCTAGGTTCTTTCGAGTTCACAACTGCTCCTCTATTGTCATAATAAAGAACAATAGGCAGAGTAGCTTCTGGAACAACTACCAGATCCCCTAGAAATTTCTTGAGCCATACTGCTTCCTTAGCTGCTTCGTTAACAGCTACATATTCAGCTTCCATGGTAGAATTAGTAATGCATTTTTGTTTGATGCTCCTCCAGCTGATGGCTCCACCACCAAGCGTGAAAACATATCCTGAAGTCGACTTTCTCTCGTCAACATCTGACTGAAAGTCAGAATCTGCATAACCGGCTGGAACTAAGTCTGTTCCTCCGTACACTAGCATATAATTCTTAGTCCTTTGCAAGTACTTTAGTATATGCTTTACGGTTGCCCAATGCATACATCCTAGATTGGATTGGTACCGACTAACCGTACCTACAGCAAAACAAATATCTGGTCGGGTACACAACATAGCATACATGAGGCTTCCCACAGCTGATGCATAGGGTACCTTTTCCATGTCTTCCTTCTCTTCAAGAGTCTTTGGACATTGATCCTTCGAAAGAGAAATGCCATGTCTGTATGGCAAGAATCCCTTGACTGAATCTTGTATTGAGAACATTTCCAGTATTTTATCTATATAAGTGATTTGAGATAGACCTAACATTCTAGGTTTCCGATCTCTCAGAAATTTTATACCTAGAATGTAGTTGGCTTCTCCTAAATCCTTCATGCTGAAATGATTAGACAACTAAATTTTAACCGATAATAGTGCTCCTACATCATTCACAATGAGTAGGATATCATCTACATACAAGACTAGAAAAATCACCACATTACCATTCAACCTCTTGTACACATATGGTTTATCAGGATGTTGATCAAAATCAATGGATTTGATTGCCTAATCAAATCTGATGTTCTAACTTTGAGAAGCTTGTTTCAATCCATATATTGACCTTCACAATTTGCATACCATATGCCCTTGGTTGTCTGCTACAAAACCATCTGGCTGAACTATATAAATGTCATCTTCAAGATTTTCATTGAGACAGGCTGTCTTGACATCCATTTGCCAAATCTCATAGTCATAATGAGTTGCAATGGAAAGAAGTATCCTAATGGATTTAAGCATAGCTACTAGCAAAAAGGTTTTATCATAGTCGATTCCCTCTTTCTGAGTAAATCCTTTCTCTAATAGTCTTGCTTTGTAGGTTTCAACCTTTCCATCAGGTCCTCAATTCTTCTTATAAATCCACTTGCACCCAATGGGTTTAATATCGGATGGTGGATTTACAAGCTCCCAAACTTGATTGGAATACATGGATTCCATCTCATCTTTCATAGCATCCAACTATAATCTCAAATCTGTGTCATTCATTGCTTCATCATAGTTTGAGGGCTCAGTATCCTAACTGTCAGGGACTAATTCAAAAGAATCTCTCAGTAGTATGTATTTATCATACTTGGCTGGCAGTCTTTTTGCCCTCTCACTACGCTGAAGCAATGGTGGTACAGGTGCAGCCGGCAGTTCTGGCTGCTCAGGTTGTATAGGTGGATCAACTTAAACCGGTGGTTCTGGTTGATCCATATCTACTTGTTCTTGCAAGACTGGAGGATTATGCAGAACAGGTGTTATTTCTTCAACCTGTGGTAATGATCGGTCCCGAACTACCTGCACATTTGTGTGCCTAGTTCTGGACGATTCAAGGGCTTCAGTTGCGCCTCTGATCATTTTTCTAGACGAAGATTGTAATACCCTAAGAAATTCCATAGTATGAATTTTACACTTACCTAACATATTTAAGTTGGTATTATACCCATTTCGGTGTGTATTGATTTGAGAAATAAATTTCTCATATGCATGGTAATTGCATGGAAACTCATTATATGCATTAAGAGAGTTATCTCTAAAAAAAATTTAATTANGTGAACCCGCTCTGATACCAATTGAAAGTCTAAAATCCTTACGGTTATTAGTTGGAATAACCGTATGTCAATGTGACTAAGGTCAAGGATTACACAATCATGGACCTTTCACTTACAGCCATCACAAGATTTATAAAGTCGAAGAAGAAGATAAGAAAAAAAGCAATAGCAGAGAAAGGGAGTCAAGCTTTAAACACAAAAAGATCTCAGACGATAAGACAAGTAAGAAGTGGAAACAATGGAAAGATATTGAGAAAGCTTTTCTTCTACTCAATGCTTCACTAGAAGAAATATTGGAAGAAATCAAGGATGATAAATTATTCTATTAGCCGAGACCTCTAAACAACACCAAAAAAGAGGTGATAGAGCTCCATTTTGCAAATATCACAGAGCATACAGTCATTCAACGAATGATTGTAAGAATCTTATGATGATAGTCCAAAAATTGATTTCTCAAGGAAATCAACACTTCCTTCAAAGAGAATTCAATAACCTGGAAACCTCTAACAAAGAGGAGGAAAAATGTAACATCCCGGACCTTGGGTGTACTTACACCTCACTTGGGCGTACACGCCCTTCTTAGTTAAGCAGGTAAGAGGGGCCGCCAACCTTGAGAAGTTTTCTACGAACCTCCGATACTAACTGCCAAGCCTAAAAAGCTTCGAATTTTAAAGACACTCTTTGGGCGTTCCCATCCCACTACAGCTGCCATTTTTGCTGGATCAACTGCAATTCCTCTCTTAGATCACGTGTCTAAGAATCATACTTCGGTCATCCAGAAATTACACTTGTTCTTCTTGGCATATAGCTGATGCTATCTTAAAGTTTGAAGTACTATTCTCAGGTGTTCTTCGTGTTCTTCCCTAGTTTTCGAGTACACCAGAATATCATCCACAAACACTATGACAAAGAAATCCAGGTAGGGTCGAAAGACCCGATTCATCAAATCCATAAAAGCTACTGGCGCATTGGTTAACGCAAAGGGCATCACTAGAAACTCAAAATGCCCATACCTGGTTCGAAAAGCTGTCTTTGCAATATCTTTATCCCTTATTCTAAGCTGATAATATCCCGACCGTAGATCAAAATCTTGGCGAAGAATCTAGTGCCCTTCAATTGATAATAAAGGCCATCAATCCTTGGTAGATGATATCAATTTTTGATTGTGACTTTATTGAGTTGTTTGTAGTTAGTGCACAGTCTTATTGACCCATCCTTCTTTTATAAAAACAACACCGGTGCTCCCCATAGTGAAGCACTTGGTCAGATAAAACCCAATTATTGCAATTCTCTTAATTACTTTTTTAGTTCCTTGAACTCCTGGAGCGCCATTCGATATAGTGGAATCAAAATTTCCTTCGTTTCAAGCTGCACATCAATAGCAAACTCAATTTCTCTCTAGGGAGGTAGACCAGGTAATTCCTCGGGGAATACATCAATATACTCTTGTACTATGGGAATATCACCTTCCTAAGTGTTTGCAGCGTCTCTCTCCTCCAGGAATGCCAACAAGGCACGGTGCTCGTTAGTTAGTCTTCGTCTCACTACACCCAACAGTAACAGGTTAATGATTCTTTCTCTATCTCTCTGAACTGACAACTTTTGTCTATCCAGCGTGGTTAGGTAACCTTCCTTTCAAAACAATCTAAAATCACACAATAGGAGGACAACCAGTCCATTCTCAAAATCACATAATACGTAAGCATATTCATAGGTATGAGGTCTGCCGCTAATTCTCGATCAGCAAACACAATAGAATAATCTCTACACACTTTACTCAATGCTATAGTTGTTCTTACTGGTGATGAGATATGTAAAATGTACCGTAGGGATGTGACTTCTAGGCCAAGTGTTGTAGCAAAATGCACAGATATAAACGTGTATAGAACCAAAATCAAACAATATTTTAGCCCAAGAACTGAAGACTAAGAATCTACCTTCAATTGTTGCATTTTCTATTTTCACTTCTGGCGATGCTAGGTGACTGATCTGTCCTTACGCCCTGGGTTAACCTCGCTGATGTGGCCTATACTGTTGTGGTTGATTATTGGTCCTTGGCTGACCCGTGCCTCGTCCTTGTCCACCATATTGTTGAGTATTTCATTGAGGTTGTGATTGCCCCTGTGGCCTATAGTTACTCGTTCCGCTTCCCTGTCTTTGGGGTTGCTGTGGGCAGTTCTTTATTATATGTCCTACCGCTCTGCATCTATAACACTTCTTTTCTCCTTCATTAGTTGTTTGCACTCGAGTTTCACTGAAAGCTTGCGAGTTTATTTAAGATTTGGCTTATGCTTCTTTCTTTGTTCTCGCTGGTCTCTTTCTTTCTACCCCCTTTTCCCAATCTGCCTCAACCACCAGTGTCGCCTCCACTACTCTTGCGTACGTGACATGACAAAATGGCACCACCTTGCCTCGAATTTGATTCTTCAGTCCTCCCTGGACCTTTCGTGCCTTCAGTACTTCGGTGGCTATCACATGCGATGCATAGCGCGACAACTCTGTTAACTTCTTCTCATACTGGGTTACCGCCACATCCCCTTGTGTGAGTTCTATAAATTCCACATGTTTCTGTGTTCGAGCCATCTCAGGAAAGTACTTTTCTAAAAACCACATCTCGAACTCCTCCCAGGTCATGGTCTCGACATTGTGAGTTCTTGCGATTGTTCCCCACCAACGGTCTGCTTCCTTAACTAACATGTAAGTAGCAAGTCTCACCCAATGCTCCTCCACCTCTCCAACGGCTACAAGTTTCTTCTGTGTCCTCATCAATGTTCTGCTTTTGTTAGTTTATCGTTCCCTTAAAATTTCTTCGATCGAAACCTCAGAAATCCTTCTAGTGCACTAACTTGTCTGTTCTCATCCTCACTCACTGATTTAGGTGGTGATTGATTCAGTTGCCCTCGACCTCCTTGAAAGTTATCGATAATCCTTCCTAGGTCATCCACCACTCTATCTAGGTTACGCTCAAGTTATATCATGCTCTGCAACCTTTATCCTGTTGCTCCAGATGATTGGATTCCTCTCGATTAGCCTTCTTCTGCGTGGCCCCAGATATAGCCTCGTATACATCGTACAATTTATTGTTGATGGTTACGTGTTATTTCCTTGATAGAATTTGATGTTATTAATCCACTGGGTCGATTCATATCGACACTTGGTTAGGGTCGTAAAACCTTTCACCAACCACTTGAATAAGGCATGCTACTTGGACTTAAAAGGTTTTTCCCTTTTCCCTCTTTTCAATACTTGAGTTTTGATAAACACAACTTCATAAAAGTATGTATACATATTTCTTCTTTAAAGAAAATTTTTCGAATAACAATCGAACTAATTTTGTAAACCACCCTTTCATAAAACAATTGTTCTAACGATGTCAAAGTAAAACATGCGTACTCACATAGGCATTTTTTTTTTTGAAGAAGCATCTCACTAAGAAGAATTCAACAAGTCGCCGATGGAAATACCATTTTTTTTTCTTTTTCTTTTTTAAATACTCCTTACAACACACAAATAGACTCCACAAGTTCCAAAAAGATCTGGAGCCTAAGCTCTGATACCAACTGTAGCATCCCGGATCTTGGGTGTACTTACAGCTCACCTGGGCGTAAATATCCAAAGCCTGGAACATTAATTAAGCAGGTTTTTGAAATACATTTAGGTCCAACTCTATTGGCCTTGGTCAGCTCAGGCCCAACTAAACTGGGTTTCGGTCTTAGCCAGGTAAGTCAAACTAGGCCCACGTCTAATTTAGGGTTTTTCAAAACAAAACGTAATATGGTTGGGCCTGACCATAGGCCCACACAAGTCATTGGATCTGACTAGGGTTCTATGGTCCACATGCCTTACGCCTGTTTATTTCTTAAAACATACCTGTAGTGAGTTTATAAATTTGTTGGACACCACACTGTATAATAAGTATTCAAAACAGTAGCACCATCTGGGGTTTTGTTCAAAAACATGTCGACATTCTCACAGTATTTAAAAAAAAAATTAAGTCAGAAAACGTATATAAAATAACATGTTTATTAAACCCCATTCAACTGACAGGTTATACATGACGTTCAGTTAAAAATATATGGTTTACGCTCTGTGTATCAGAATTACGTTCCGTCAAATCCTTCTAAACTAGACTCAGAGCCGCATATCTTTTGTGGTTTGGTCTAAGTCCAGTTCCTTAGGGATTTATTCAGAAAATAGGCGAAACCCAGCATATGCGCAAACCGTAGCAAATTTCAGTTCACAAAACTCGATTTGTAAAATATGAAAACGTAATTAGCCATCTCCTAAAATCATAAAATTTCTACAGTAACTTCCCCTGGATCTCACGAATCCAGAGATGCAACCAAAAATAAAATCCCATTATCAAAGTATTAAATATGTCCCAAATACTAACTGCTGGTCAGAAAATCCAGCATACTGAATAAAAACCGAAAATGACCTAAAACAACCATAAAAATGTCCCATCTTGTCCAAGTAACTTACTTAACCCTTATTCAAGTAAATAAAATACAATAAAGCATCATGGAAGACTTACCTAATCTTCTTCTTCTCAAACGCACTACAATTTGCGTTCTAACATATCTCTTTCATTGATCTGTGAAGGATGAAACGAACGGGGTGAGCTAAATCTTAGTAGGGATTCATAAATCATCCCTCATAGTCCAAACAACATATCAAACATATATATTTCATATAATGAACAGCAACAAATCAAAATAAAAATCATCTACGTTACCGAAGATTTCATATTGAACAATTGGTTTATTTTCTTGTTTAAATCCTTAGATTTCTCTTTCCATCGTACATCGTACGATCTTCTGCAGGAATCCCTCACCTTGGAGGACATAGTTTGGAATAACCCATCAAACCATGCATCACTTCTCAAAATCGCTTATTAGAGGAAGGTTTTCTTCATTATCTTTCATGGGATTTTTACATCATAAAATATATATCAACACATGAAACGTATATATGTATATATGTATATATTTATTAGTTCATGGAAATCAGCCCTCCATGAACGTATATTCAACTTCAAATCAAGAGAAAACAATAAGTTTATACTCACAAACTACCTGTGTTTCCCCTACCTTTACCGCGCGATTTGGTGACGATTGATCCACTAACTTCTTCCTCTTCCTCTAAGCTTTAGAACCTTGAGTTTTTTTTAAGTTTTTGAAGAAGAAAACATACCAAACCAGGTCCTTGGAGCTGCTACTGTTTTTCTCCCTCTCTTCTCTTTTTTTTTTGAAACAAAACCTAACAAATGGAGAGAGTGGGAGACGACTAGGTTATGGTCGATCCTCCCATCTCCCCTAGATTTTTCTCAATTGAAAAATATCCTAAAAATTCTAATTTCTTTAATCTCTAAACTAATTTTTGTTTTTCTTTATTAATGAGAAAATATGTAATTGTATACTTACCAAAATACCCCCAAAAATCCTAGAATTGTGTTCCTTGGGGTCCCTACCAACCTTGGGGGAAATTTAGACTTAAGAAATTATCTTTTTAAAGAGTTTTGGGCTTCCAAAAATTGGTGTAATTAATTAGCACGAAAATTCTGAAATAAAACTCTCCCTAATTAGTTACTATCTCTACTAACAAAGGTAGTAGGAATTTTAGTAATATTGGCAAGGTAGGATCGATATCCTCCTTGGTTTGGCTAACCTACACAATGTGGCCATTGTTTTGTGTCAAATTGATTTCCTAAAATTTATGGGAACTCACTAGGATGTTCACAAGTGTCCCTAGATTAGATCCAACGGTTCGGATGATCGCTGATTAGGCCAGCATCGATACTGCCCCAAGGGAGTATCGATACTGCCTTGATCTGTTGACAACAGATCAGGTCAATATCAATACTCCTCCAAAGGAGTATCAATACTCCTCTTAATCTATTGCCAACTATTTTAGGCCAGTATCGATACTAACCAAATGGAGTATCGATACTAGCTGCCCAGAACCCTCTTTTCTGGGCTACGAGGGTCTGAGTTGTAGGAGTTTTGTGGCTAGGGTTATCATGCCATTTTTGGTCATTTGTCCCAACGAACGTAGGCTTTGTTTCTTGTCCATAAATAGGACTAAGAAAAATATTCTAGATTAACCAAGAAGGAAGAAGAAAGAATAGTTAGAGTTTTGAGAGAATAAGGAATATTCAAGAAACTAGTTTTGTCATCTTTTCCATTGCTGATTCTTCCAAGTTTTTGTGAGGAGAAGATTCTTTTTCCCTTGAGAGTTGTTCCAAACTAACTCTCTTTAGACCTTTATCATAGCTAGAACATTTTAGAACATCCATCTAGCATGAAGATCTAGCTACTGATGATTCAATATCCAAAACTTGTTGTGCGATGGCCTCCTGCTGTAACCTATGCAACTCAAACTCGGAAAGCATTAGTCATCTTTTTCTAAACTATTCATAAGCTACGAAAATTTGGAACTGGATAGGGAGAATTTTCAATAGGAAAATTGATAATGCTTCAATTGTTTCGATTATTGAGGGGGTCTTTTCTTCCAGCTTCGGTAATCAGGTTGAACAACTCTTCCTTGCAGCTGTTATATCTAGCTTCTGGTCTATATGGCATGCACGAAACAAAATTCGTTACGAGAATGAATGTCTTCCTCATAAAGCCATTTGTAACCTCATCAAATAGCTAACTTTTGAATCGAGAAGATTGATTAAGGGCAGCATGTGCAATTCGATTGATGAGCTGAAGGTAGTGAAATTCTTTCATCTTTCTCCGGGTCTCCGTAAGGCTCCTAAAGTGATTCAGATCAATTGGTTTCCTCCCCTTACAGGTTGGGTAAAAGTTAACACAGATGGTAGTTCTTAGGGGAATCAAGGAACATCAGGTTGTGGTGGAGTTTTCCAAAATTGTAGAGGGTGGGTTTTGGGCTACTTTGCTGCTCCTTTAGGCATTAGAAGCTCTTACTATGCTGAACTAATAGGCGCCATAATTGCCATCTCTATTGCCTGGACCAAGGGTTAGATAAACCTTTGGTTGGAATGTGACTCCATGATCGTGATTAAGGCTTTTAACGATGGCAACAACATTCCTTGGTCTCTCCGAAACCACTGGACTAACAGCATTCATATGATTCGGGAGACAAACATCAAATTCTCGCACATCTTCTGGGAAGGTAGTTGTTGTGCAGTCGACATGCTTGCAAACATGGGGAATACTGTAGTAGATTATATCTGGTGGCACAATGCCCCAACTTAAGTCGGGCTTAGAATCCCAAAGCTTTCTAGCCTTTTTACAGTCATCGGTGGAGTTCCGATGAGGTCGTCGGCAGAGCTCCGGCGAGCTACAAACTTAACAGGGTTCAAGTGAAGCTTGTGGATTCAAGCACACAAGTGTGAGACTTGGTGGATTCTGAGTTGGAGGCACACACTCAGCATTGAAGAGGCGGTTCCTGGATTCGAGTCGTGAAGAAAGATCGATCGAGTTTTGCACGAGGGGATTTGTGTTGTCGATGTGAACGGTTGTAAGATTTCTTATAACTCTTAGTGGTAATTTCTGGATTAGGTCCCGGGGTTTTTTCCGTTAGGTTTTTCCCTGTCAACAAAAATCATTTGCGTCAATTATCTACATGTGAATGATTTTTGTACAAGATTGAAATATTTGATTCTCTTTAAATTCCACATTTGAGAATTGAATAAGTCAATACTTGTTTGTTTCAATTTCTTATCATTTAGCTTTCATTGTGTATTAAGTTTTAAATTGGTAGATATTGATCCCCCCTTCCATATACACCTAGGAATAGGTGATATTTTAATTGTTATCATAGCACATAGTTCACCACTTAGGGCTTTACATCACGATGAGATCCTTATAGTAAAATATGGAAGGAGGTTCCATGAACAAACCTCCATTGTTCAACGGCAGTAACTATGCGTATTGGAAAGCACGTATGAGAGCCTTCCTAAGCTCTATAGATGAAAGAGTTTGGATGGTTGTAGAAGATGGTTGGTCCCCTCCAACTATAACCGCCACAATTGATGGCGTTGCTATGACTAAACCTAAAGCAAGGAGTGTCTGGACTGAAGACGAAATCGATAAAGCCACCTATAACAACAAATGTCTTAATGTTATATTCAATGTTGTAACAGCAGAAGAGTTTCGAAGCATTTCGAATTGCTTTGAAGCAAAGGAGGCGCGGACAAAACTAGAAGTCACTTATGAGGATACAGACTGTCAAGATTGCCAAATTGCAAATCCTTACATCTCAATTTGAAAATCTTCGTATGGAAGAACATGAAACCTTCAACGAGTTTTACGGCAAACTTGGTGAGATAGTGAATAACACATTTGCCCTAGGAGAGACTATTTTAAACTCCAAGATAGTCCGTAAGGTGCTGAGATCTCTCCCCGAGAGTTTTGAGGCTAAAGTTATGGTTATTAAGGAGAGTAAAGATATTGATGCTCTTCTACCTGAGGAACTTGCAGGTAATCTCAGAACATTTGAATCAAACTTTCGATCATCCAAGAAGCCAAAGAATATCGCCTTTAAGGCTTCCAAGCAAGTGGCAAGGAAGGATGACAAATCCTTCGATAACTCTAGTGATGAGGAAATAACTCTTCTCTCCAGGCAGTTCAAGAAGTACTTAAAGAAGAAAGGAGGATTTCAAAAATTTGACAAGTACAATCATTCCTTCTCTGAGTCTAAACCTCATGAGAATGTCAAGTCATTTGACGAGAAATTTCAGAAGAAGGGTGATAAGATTCAATGCTACAAATGTCATCGGTTTGGCCATATGGCAAGCATTTTTCCAAACAAAGGAAGCTCAAACCGCTCAAAGGGCAAAAAAGCAATGAATGTCACTTTCGATTATTCTTCATCGGATTCCAGATCCTCTCAAGAGAGTGAAGAAGAGACAAGACAAAATTACATCGCCTTTACTGCCTCTCTAAAGTCGTCACAAGAACAAGGTGACATCGAATAAGACATATCCAATCAATCCTCTAGTGGTGATGACATTAGTGAAGAGGAACTCCAAGAAGAACAACTATTCTCAAGAACTTTGGAGAATAGCAAATACCTTTCAAAGACTAACAAGGAACTTCAAATGAAGGTCATATGCCTTGAGGTGGAAAAGAATAACTTGATTCTTCAAATGAATGAGGTCTCCAAGAAAGTATTGGAAGACATAGAAATCATTAAAGGAAAAGAGAAAGAAATCAAGGTCCTCAAGAGTGAACTTAGGATGGCAAATGAGAGAGTCACATCTCTTCTCGATGGGATAAAAGGGGTAAAGGAAGAGCTGAGTAGGTCAAAAGAGACAGGTCGAACAATCTAGTGTCAATGTTGAAAGGGGCAAAGAACGCGGGCGACAGAAAGGGGCTCGAGTTTGATATTTGCAATGGTGCTAGTACATCAACCTCAACAACCTTTGTGAAAGCTAAAACCCTACTGTCAAAAAGAAGAGTTGTTGAACAAGCACCAAGGTCAGATGTCACGTCTCAAGTTTAACCAAGGGATAATAGGAGATCACCTAAATTGATCCACACATGCTCCTGCTATGGATTTGAAGGTCACTTACAAAATACCTGCAAGTTTTACTTGGATGACCTCCATCACGTCCAAAGAGAATGGGAGATGCTGAAGAAGTTTAAGCGACTTCAAGAAAAAGCAAAAGCCTTAACTGGAGAGATTAAACGATTGACAAATCTCAATTTTGGCAAAAACAAATATGGTAAGATACCATATGTGGTTGCAGCCGACACATGACCGGAGATAAAGAACGCTTTTCACATCTTGAAAAATTCTCCGGCGGGAACGTCACCTTTGGAGATGAGAGCACAGCCAGGGTAACCGGAAAAGGAACAATCAATCTCCCTGGAATTCCAGAGATTCATGATGTTCTGTACGTCGAAGGTATGCATGCCAATCTCTTAAGCATTAGTCAAATTTGTGACTCTAATTTCTCGGTTACTTTCTCAAGGGTGCATCATTAAAGATCCGAATGGGTTAGAAAGCATACATGGGAAGAAAACTTCCAGCAACTGCTACATGGTTGATACATCATCTAAATTATTGTGTAATCTAACTAAGTTGGACACCACAATTCTATGGCACCAAAGGTTGGGCCATGTTAACTTTAAAGACCTTGTTAAGTTAACCAACAAAGAAGTTGTGAGAGGTGTTCCAAAACTGTGCAAAGAGGTTTATGGTAATGTGGAGCGTGTTTAGTGGGAAAGCAAACACGAAGCTCACCCAAAGCCTCTAAAGATATTCTCACGACTAAACCTCTTCAAGTGATTCATATGGACCTCATGGGTCCAATGAAAACTCAAACCATAGGAGGTACTAGTTACATTCTGGTTATGGTCGATGATTTCTCTCGATTCACTTGGGTGGCTTTCCTCCGAGAGAAATTCGATACTTTTGATGAGTTTTTTGTTATTGCGCAGAGAATTCAAAATGAACAAGAAAGAGAGATCAAAAGAATTTGAAGTGATCGAGGTACCGAATTTTATAACACCAAAGTTGAAGACTATTGTGGTGAACATGGAATCAAGCATGAATTCTCGGCACCAATCACTCCTCAACAAAATGGGGTTGCCGAAAGAAAGAACCGTGTCACTGAAGAAATGGCAAGAGTGCTTCTTCATAGCAATGGACTTGCTCAAAGGTTTTGGGGGGAAGATATTTCTACAGCATGTTACCTTGTAAACCGGGAGAGATAGATAGAGAAGGGTTCTTCAAGGTGAACTCCAAGATCTTCATCCTCTTCCTTGTTTTGGGCGATTTCGTCGGTTCCTCTCCGAATCTCTCTGTAGATGTTCGTCTAGGGTAAGTTCTCACCATTTTTCTCAACCTTTTGTTGGTGAAACTCTTGTGTTTGCCCTAGATTTTGTTTTCCTTCCTTGTAGGTGTGATTTGTGCCCTAGTTTGTTCCTTCTTTGTGCTTGTGGTTGTTGTGATTCATTCCCTACAATATCTAGAGACTCTTTTTGTTTATCAATTTATTTTTGAAATCTCTATGGCCGGTGGCAACAAGAGAAAGCAGCCAGCCACTTCCACTTCCACCTCCAGCAACCCTAAAGGAAAGGGTATGGCAAGACAATGGTCCCCCACCATTTGTCCGGAGACCGGAGATAAATTCTATTCCGCCACTTGCTTGAAAGACTACAACAAAACGTTTTCAAAATGTTCCCTCATTGTAGAGCGTAAGGTAAAATACGGTCGTCGTGCTTTTCTTGAAATTTATGAGATTATGCATATGCTTCATAGCGTAAACCTACTAGAAGGTGAGGGAACTAGGCTATTGCGTTTGTTTTATTCCAATATGCATGATCTTGACTCTGAAAGTTGTTCCTTCAAAACCTATGTGATGGGTAAGATTATTACTGTTACTTTGGATATAATCTATGCAATTTGTAAGATTAAAGGAGTAGCTGATCCCATCGTGTTTCCCCTCCAGGTGATCGTGAGGAACCAATAGTTCCTTCCCAAGACAAAATCTCGCGTACTCTCACGGGTGTTGTCCATCCTTGAACTCGGGATAACAAGTTTCCTTTGAAGCATATTCTGTTTCGCTGGCGTCTTCTTGCCATAATCACAGCATATAACTTGTATCCTATGCGCAAGAACAAGATTGATATCACCTTTTCTAACAGATTGACCAAGAATCTGACCATAATTTAAGGTTACTCCTTCAGGAATACTGAACAAAACTCTAAGTTACTCAAGAGATCTCCTCGCTATTTTCAACCGAAGAAGAAGCTTTCAGCAAACGGGGAAAAGGAAACCATAGAAACCGAGAAAATAAAAAAAAAAGACTTTAAACAAAAAGAAAACACCCTCCCCTCAAAAGATCTTAGCCCACTTTGCTTCAACTTGGAAAACGTGCCTCAAAAATAGGGGCAATTTTAAAAGTTAAACGGACAGATTTACAAATTCAAAATTTAAAAATCTAAAAAACTTGGATTTTCAAAACAACCGATTTCAAAACCTTTGTTATTCTGGGGGAGAAGAGGGTTAATACCCTACAAGGTTTTTTAAATTTTTTTTCTTTCTTTCTTAAAGATTTACTCAATATTACTCACAATATTAAGAAAATACTGGCAAAATGTAGGAGCACCTTTCCGATTCAGCTTTCTACTAAAGAGAAAAGAGCTTTCTCACTCAAGAAAAGAGGTTTCCGAAAGGTAAACCTAACAAAGAGATGATTCCAAAAAGTAACTAGACAGAAAGGAGTAAACAAACAGCTGTCTAGCACTTATGAACAGCTGTCAAACACTTATAAAGTGAAGAACAGGTGTTCATTACCGATTGGCTAAGAGTTTGACTTACAAGCTCAGCAAGCCTATAAATAAAGGAGCTCACCTCACTTTCTAAACTAACTGATCTTATTAAAGAGAACTAATCTGAACTAGAAAAGACCTCCTCTAGATCAGAGAAACCTCTCTCATTCTCTCTCTAGAGTCCTCTACTTTCTCTCTCTAGAACCCTAAAGGTTCTCTCTCTAGGGAACCATTTTCTCTCTCTAAATTCTTTGAATGAAGGATTTTACTTCCTTCAATCTATGTCATTCACAAAAAAATGATCTATAAGTAAGCATAGATCTACCTGCACAAAAATACCCTTTGAAGGAGTACATGCAACTAAATCCAAACATTCCTAGTCTAAAACAACCAGCATAGTCCAAAATATATAACACAAAACTATAAAGTTTAAAACCAAGTACCCATATTATTATAGACTACTATTAACTCAATACCCAACTGTTCTTAGACACCTCCATTTGGTCCACCTTTATCTTTCCTTCTAGGCACCATCTTTGGCCTAAACACCAGTTCTATTGGTAAAGTTGGGCCCTTAAAATGATCTGGCATATGTCCATACAACCTCATGAAATTGGTTGTTGTTTGTGCCACTGCTTGTGCGTGTTACCTCGGATTAAGTGGTGCGGAAGATGATGTAGATGGCCTACCATTGCCAACTCCAGCAGGTGCTCTAGTAGGTCTAGATGCAGCTCCCATGGAGTCGTCATCAGCTCTTACAGATGGTATGGATGTCTATACAACCTCATGAAATAAGTTGTTATTTGTGCCACCGTTTGTGCTTGGTTCCTCAGATTAAGTGGCACAGAAGATGATGTAGATTGCCTACCATTGCCAAATCTAGCAGATGCTCTAGTAGGTCTAGTTGCAGCTCCCATGGAGTCATCATCAGCTCTTACAGATGGTATGGATGATCTAGCAGGAAGACCTAAAACAGAATAGTCATAAATTGTATAACCTTGTTATACATACAATATGGCTAAAGTTATACAACCTTGTTTATATACATAAATACTAACCTTTCACATGCACTTTTTTCCTAAGCCTGGTTGGTTTCTTCTTTCCTTGTGCAGCCGCCCCTTATATGTTCTCATGTTATGGCCCTTGCCTCCACATAAGGTGCACTTTCTCTAGTGCTTTGGTCCTGCTAGTCCCTCATCTACACCTCTTATCCGTTGCTTCTTTAGCCTCCCAATTGGCCTATTAACATTTGGATGAATAACTTTGGTTTGTAGCTACAAAAAAAATTTGGTTAAATGTATAAATAAAATGTTTTTGGGTTTAAATATATCTAACTCAGGATTGTAATCATAATCACTTGTAGAAGAATATCCACTATGATAGTCCTCCTCAACAGGTAACTCATCAATATTGGGATCCATCCCATGAGGATCAGGCAACACATCTAATTCTTCCTTTGGAAGAACTGACTCATCGTCCTCATCACGAACTACACCCATTTGGGCTGGTTGAAAGTCAACAATGATGGGTAGAGCATTTTCAACAATCATCTTATGCTCCAGTACTTTGGCCTAGAATTCTTCACCCAAATCATTATCTTGCCCACCACTGGCAACACCATCTACACAACCTACCATATTGTGGTTTACTGTTGCACAATATGCGTTTATTACAGTTGCAGTAGCACTAGCTTGGGAACTTCTCTGATTGTTATCCACATATAACTTCCTTTTCCTACCACTAAGTGTCTCACTAGATGCCTTCACTGGAGGAACATGTCGAACCCTGGATCTCTTCAATGATGAAGGACCCCTTGGACTACCCTGTGCTCTAACTGGTTGTGTTGGAGTGCACTCATATCAACCTCTTCAGTTGGTTATGCTGGAGTGCAAATAGGATCATGTTGTGAAGGCTGTGTGGGCTGCTTGGGAGAAACCCTACGATGTGGAGCTTTGTGGTCTAAAAAGATATGCACTCTTCCCTTTTCACTGACATCCACTTTAGACCACCAATCTGCTAAGTCTGCATCCCCATGCACTTTATGTATATAACCATCTTTCAAGTATGAAAATACCATAGTGTGACCTCTTAGCTTCTTATCAAACTTACGAACAGAAGCACATAAGTAAGAAACACTAATTGTGTCCCCAACAACATTCTCTAACACTGCCATTCTCCCCTTAATGTAGTCCACAAGACCCTAACCTTCAAATGTAAGCTTACTTCTCAAATGACCATTATAATGCACCAATATAGTTCTACAAACAGTACAAAAATAGAGAGGGATTAACAGTTCTAAGTACAAATATAACTTACTCATAAAGCACCCCACTCATACATCTATAACCTAGAATCAATTAATGATACTGAACCCATCATTAAACTGTGCAAACATAAAAATATATAACTTATACACAGTACAACATACAAAACCATGAAAATACTTGTAACTTCAGTTATAATGGACAAAAAAAATAGACTTCAATATTAAAAAATAATCAAAGAAAATAATAGAGTAATACTTATAACTTTGGTTTATGTGAATTCACTTACGTAAATAAATCTTAAAAGTATAACTCATACACAACGAACTGTATGCATTTCCAGTGACTAGTGAATAGAAAAGTAAATCATACAAGACACATTTTTTAACCTAAAATTAGATAAACAAATCAGGCCATGTAAATAACCCTAATCAAACAATAGATTGCACCGTCCAACAACAGATTTATATCAAATCATGGCGATTTTTCATTCACTTTTCCAAAATAATGAAAAGTTTATGGATCTCAAGCCATTTCAACATAGATTTTAAATATAAATCAAAATAAAAACTAAACCTAATGATCAAACGATGAAATCTCAACATAGATTAAGATTTAGGGTAAACTAAAACATGAAAATCAACATAATAATGCATCAAACAACATCATTTACACGACCTCAATTATAAATCGTCGACTCAACAAACCCAATCTAGGTTTTAAAAAGCTTACCAGCCGGAGGGAAGACCTGTCGCCATTGAACCTCGACCAACGGACTTCAATCACCAAATCTTGCGCCAACTTCGTCTTCAGCACCTTCAACTTGATGGAAACCCCAAAGAAAATCTCGCCAAAACCTTTAGTTTTCAAGGCCAAACCAAACCCTAGATCTATTTTCCCTTTCTTCCTCTTTCTTTCTTACTCTTTCTCTCTCTGGAAACGCAGAAGCTTTCCCGCGTCTTACCCTTCACCTACTAATAATCCGGCAAACACTATTGTGATTGGACGTGATCGTCCTTTCACAAAACACAGACCGTCGATCAATGGTCTTTCTCCTCAACCGTTAAATGATGGGATGGCAATTCTGGGTTTTTAAGGGCATCCACGGTGGTGTAAAAAAATGGCCAAATCTGCAAATTGAGTAGCACAGTGGAGTAATGTAAATTTGGAAACGGACCCTACAAGTCTGATTCGCAGGCTAAATTTGGCGACCTGCATTTGGTATCTCCAGATTTTTGGCTAGACGGGTGGAGGGCGAGGCGTCTGATGTTGGGCGGGTGGGAGGGGGAGCGTCTGATACCAGACGACCCAGGGGGTGGGCGTCTGATATCAGACAAATCAATTTGTTTTCTAAAAAAAAA